>JAABKJ010000076.1:10247063-10477055 GCA_011634705.1 Andricus grossulariae | reverse complement strand
TCCGTCGTATTGTCAGTAATTCAGAGTGATCCACTTGTAATCCGCTTAAGCCACTTGTCATCCACTTGTAATATGATCAATCAACTTGTAATCCAGAGTAATCAACTTGTAATCCAGATTGATCCACTTGTAATCCAGATTAATCCACTTGCAATCCACATTAATCTACTTCCAATGCAAGATAATCCACTTCCAATCCAGAATGATCAACTTGTAATCCAGTTTAATCCACTTATAATCCAGATAAATCCACTTGTGATCCAGAATATTCTACTTGAAATCCAGATTAATCCACTTGTCATCCAGATTAATCCACTAGTAATTCAGAATAATGCAATTGTTGTCCAGAATGATCCACTTGTAGTACGGAATAATCCACTTGTAATCCAGTTAGTCCACTTGTTACCCAGATTATTCCACTTGTAATCCTAATTAATACAATGCTAATGCAGCATAATCCACTTCTAATTCAGAATAATCTTCTTGTAATCCAGTTGAATCCACTTGTAATCCAGAATAATTCACTTTTTTCCAGAATAATCCACTTGTAGTCCGGTATAATCCACTTACAATCCGGCGTATTTCAAGTAATTCAGAGTTATCCACTTGTAATCCTAGTAATCCACTTGCAATCCAAAGTATTTAAAATACTTCTGAGTAATTCACTTTTAATCCAGTTGTAATATGGATTGATCCAGTTCCAATCTAGTAATCCACTTGTAATCCGACGTATTTCCAGTTATTCGAAGTCATCCACTTGTAATCCACGATATCCACTTGTAATCTAGTTGCAACATGGAGTAATTCAGTTCTAATGCGAAGTAATCCACTTGTGATCTAGATAAATCGAAGTATTTATTTATTCCACTCCCGAGGAGTGGAATAATGTAACTTTAAACAACTCCTTGGAAATTGGCTATTTTCGCGAGTCTTCAGAGACGCCGAAAATTGAAGTTTCGCGTGACGTGATGTGAAAAGTAATTATTTGTATACCAAAATTGTACAAGAGGAATTAAAATGAGGATAAATTTTTCATCATAAATTGAAACTGAAGTTTCTTTCAGCTTATTTTCATCATGAATTCTAGAAAGATTGACAGTCAAACAATTTCTAAAGATTGGTTCATGGAGATGTTGCATTCGATAGTTTTATTAAATTCTTACAAGAAAAAGTAATATTTTGAAATTTCTGGGTATTGTTGTTCACACAATCAAAACTATATTTTCCAGCAGTAATTGTAAGAAAAATATACTTAATGAAGTTATTGTGCCAACAATCGGATATCTGGAAAAGTATTTTTTATATGATTTTGAAGAATAAAAATGAAAATGAAAAACTTATGATGTAATTTTAAACAAAGAACATGATTTTTCATGAAAAATGATAAAACTTAATAACAAATTTTGTTGCAATTTAATTTTTTCTTTCTATCGTTTTTCATCAATTTCTGAAAAATGGTTGAATTTTACTGAGTAATGGCACATTTACTCGGGGAAAATATTCGCTACAACTCAACTGTATGAGTTTGTGAGTAAATTTTCCGATGTTTAAAATCATTAAATTTTTTTTTTTTGTCAGGAAAGCATTTTTTCAAATGAATAACTATATTTGAAAATTATTTACTCAATTGCAAAATTGAAAACAGTAGAGTTGTATGAAATGTTTTCCCGGAGAAAATAACTTATCATTTGTTAACATTAAACAATTTTCAAAAAATGATTAAGGAACAAGAGTAGAAAAAAATTCAATTACAAAAAATTTCGTTTAAAATTATTAAAATGATAGTTTTTGTAATTAAATTTTGTCTACTCTTATTCCTTACTAAGAAAAAATTGAAAAATTGAATTAATTTAAAAAAAAATTATATTTTTTGTAAGTTTTAAACTTTTTTCATAAAAACAATGTTTTTTTCTTTTATGAGACATTAATGATAATATTATTTCAACTTTTGAAACCATAAAAAACTTTTCTTTTTCAAAGTCTTAATTTTTGGCACGACCTCAAGTACTCAAGTAAGAAAGAATAGAACAATATTGATTTTTGACTCTGTATCTCAACATAGTTTTCACACATGCCGACTTAAAAATAATAATAAGAGTATAATTTTGAACTTTACTTCAAGCTCAATAAGATTATTCTCAAAAATCATTTATTGAAATTACCCTATACAGTTGTAAATAATAAAGTGAATTTCATGTGCTTATAATCTGTAAGAAGATTAATTAATGTTACGAATAAATTCTCATGATTAGGGCATAATCGGATGAAATCTGAGAGGATCGGATAGGATAATATATGATCGAAAGAAATATGGTAGAATTGAATAAGGTCGGTACATTTGAACAGATTAATTAACGACTCAGTAGATTACGAAATCCTTTTTCGTAGGCGCATCTTGCCTAGTTTGACTAACTTTATTATCTTGAAGCGCTCAAGCAAGAATGTTAAATATACATCGCAACACATAAAATCTGAGGAATAGAGTAAAAGCTTAATTTTCTACCAAATCAATTTGAGGATAGCGTCTCTAGATGCGATCGATGACCGACAGATGAATAAATCGTGCGGCGAATTAGGATGCATGTATCGCTTTTGAAGTGGCATAATTTGAATGCAATCGATTCGCGGTTCAATCGATCCATCGGAACCGACCAATGGCCACTTATATCGGTAAAGATATGCGCTCCCGGTAAAGCAGCATTTCTCGCAGGACGACGTAATTCCCGTCGCTCCGTTCGAATTCTCCCGATTCCCTTATACCTCACTCCCGAGATAACCGATTCTTGTTGTCGGAAATACATTCACATATCACGCTCAAGAGAGCGAATACCATTCCCCTCATTCAACGCGGAAATGTGGACTACTACAGTTATTGACAATGTTATAAAATATATCCGATTATGCCACAGGACATTGTAAAGAAGCTCAACACCTGCAGTTTCATTTCTCAACTTCCTTTTATCTTAGATGCTTCCAATTGCTTCTAAGCGCTTCATATTCAATTTTTTTTTTCAGTTTAATAGTACGAGGTCTGTCTGAAAATTATCCGACCCCGTGCTCAAACTTTGTAAATCATTGTACTATTGTCAAAAACAGGTACATGACATTCAGGGGGGACTTCTGCGAGACACCCTACTAAGTGAAATGGACTTGGGAATCTTTGTTTGACCAGTGTACGCAGTTGCGTTAACGTCCGGCCACGTACGCGTCGCATTTTAGGATGACGGGATAAACCGAACAAAGAGTGTGCATTACATTTTGTCAAAAGCTTGGCCATTCATGTTCGGAAACGATCGTTATGATTCCAAAAGTTTATGGTCATGAGAACATGAGCGATACTTAATTCAGAGAGTGGTTCAGGAAATTCAAAAGTGGTCGTACTTCAGTGGAAAAAGACCCGCGCTCTGGTTGGCCCGCAATGGCCAAAACACTTCACAATGTGGAGTAAGTGCAGGTGTTCATTAATTGAAATCGTCTTTTGAAAGTAAAAACGAGTGAGGAAGATCTCGAGATTCCAAAAACTATTGCGTCGCAGATTTTTAGCCAAGATTTGGGAATGAGTCGCCTGGCTGCAAAATTCGTTCTACGGCTGCTGATGGAAGACCAAAAAAATTATCGACTGGAAGTCGTCTGTGACAATTTGAAATCTATGGAAATGAACCAAAAAATATTGAAGAAGGTTGAAAGACTAATATTCTCAGAGAAAGACACCTGGATCTTCGAGATCGAAAAAAGCGCGCCAGACTCGGGGCAACATCAAGGCATTGTTCACTAATTTCTTTGACTAGGAAAGTGTTGTGCACTATGAATACGCTCCGAAAGGTGCGACGGTAAAGAAAGAGTACCAAGAAGTTTTGAAGTGATTACGTGGCGTTGTAAGAAGGAAATGGTCTGATTTGTGGACAAGTGGCGACTGAGTACTTCACCACGACAACGCACATGCCTATTCATCGCAGCTTATCAAGAAAATTCTGGTGAAGCACGGCCTTATACAACTTCAGCAACCCCCATACAGCGCTGACCTAGCATCCTATGATTTCTAGCTGTTTCATGAAAGAAAGTATCCTCGAAAAGGAAAACGATTTCAAGACGTAGAGGAAATTAAACAGAATGCGACGAAGCAGTCCGTAGATATTCCGAAAGATGACTTTAAAGAGTGTTTCCGAAAGTGAGAGGATCGCTCGAAGAAAGTTGTTGTTTTCAAAGGAAAGTTCTTTGAAGAAAAACTCGTCATTACCAGAATCAACATTGACTCCAGGCATGCCTATCACAAGGTCGGATACTTTTCGGCCAGATCTAGCATATTGTGTAACGAATAATACACGGGCGACAGCGAATGCGCATATTATGCGAATACTCCTACATAGATTATAGAATACTCCTAGGATTATTATTAACTCATTATTGTACGGCGCACATGCGCATTCACTGTCACTACTTCTGTTGTATGAACGGCTACTTTCAGAACTAAAAAGACGCTGATAAAACGCGCTGATCATACTTGCATTAGATAAATTATTTTGATTGATTTCACAAGTCTTTCAAATTATATTCTGAAATGCTAAGGTTTTAGAATAGAAAGGGTTTATCTTTTAATGCAGGGTTTATTAAAGAAAATTAAATAATAAAAATATTTTCCTTGCTCCGTGATGCATTCACATCAAATCTGTTTTCATAATTTACACAAAAAATTATGGAAGACAGTCAACTTTTTTTCCCGTGCATATACACTGGGAAGAGAAAATCTCGAATTGAAGACAATTTCCTTGATTTAAGGAAATGATCGTACTGAATACGTCCTATAAACATTCCTTTCATGAAAAGCAATGGATTTATTCAAACCAAGTGTATATAATTATTGTTTCAAAATATATATTTCTGTCTGTTTTGCCTCTAAACAATATTTTCTCAACTGAAGTAATTAAATCTTTGGTTCAAAGAAAATAAACTCAAGAAATGCATTTCCTTGAAACTAATCATTCTTTTTCCAGTGTACCTCAAAAAAATTTGTGTACAAAGGTTCAGGTACACTTTGAAAATTATTATTTATTCATCGCAACTAGTCTTTAGCGATCCAAGCAGGCTTTAATAGCCGTATAAGGCAACACTGAGGCGCTGCATTTAATGAAGGGACTCTAAGGACAAATGGGTCTTTTTTTATTGCTTGAAAAGCCATAAAGTTTTATTCTAATAGCGATTCATTTGTCTAGATATCCCTAGCGTTGTATCTAACTGTCGGTGCTCTTTGCAGGCTGTCGTTGCACCATTATATACAGCGTCGTTAGTCGTATGGCGCAAAGTAAATCGGAGAGAGCACTGTCCGGCAGCAATGAGCGGATTGCACTGCCCCTAGGCAGAAATTAGACTCGAATCGTCTCTTTGCTCCCGTGTTTTCTGGAGTGCCAGTTGATGATAATGATGGTAGCAGGTGCATGAGAGCCAAGCCACCTTCGCACCTTATACATACTCAGGTTGATAACCGTGGTCGTTCGACCGCCAGGACTCTTCGTAATTCTTCTTCTCGGTCTTGTCATCGTCAGGTCATTCGCTAATTTCTTGCCCCAGGCTGCAAATGCATACACTTGCAAACATTAATAAAGATGTGTTAAAAAATGTTCACACTTCATTATATCCAGCTTATAACTACTCTATTAGCAAATGAATCAGAGAAAAACTTTTATTATTGGCTCATCGCATTCGTAGGGGAAATGGGATGGGTGTGATTGAAGGACCAGTGCAAAATATTCAGAAATTCAATTGAATGCGTAAAACACTGACATTGGCTGTATTAAAAAAAAAATGTTGATCAAGTGCAAAATCTACGGGGTTTTCCTTTAAAAATGTTTGGAAATTAATAATCAGGTACAAACATGACGAAATAAATCGTCATTTTTTCTATTTGGCGTTCTCATTGCTCCTAAATAACAAAAAAAAAATTGCAATCGCCTACGTTTCATAAAGTAACATTATTTTAAATGTTTTTTCATGATACAATTAGGGAAAACGTATTAAAAAATTATGCAAAGCTATTCAAATGTAACACTAACAATCACCTCTTCTGAAGCCATTGCTTACAATCATGCTGAAATTATGAATAAACTCTTTTCTAACACTTGTAATTTCAGAAGTCAATTAAGGATTTAAAAAAAAATTGAAAATGTAGCAGAGAAGCTACTAATACAGATCTTGGGCGCAAAATGTTGTTTTCAACTGAACTGAAAAAAGTGTACCACAGGCAAGGATCGAAGAAAGAGATACATAATTCTACTCAATCCTGAAGCAGCAGCTTTATTCAAATAATAAAATTAATAAGAGACTGAAACTAAAAGGACCGACATCAAAAGAAAACTAATTTTTTAGTCGAAAAATGTCCAAATAATGATTTCTTTTCTTCAATTTCTTCAAAGAAATCCTATGATTTATCAACTAATTATGAATGTTGATAAAATGATCATGGAGTACCCAATTTAAAGGACTGCTATTGAAAAAAAAACGAATTTTTCTGCCGACGAATGTTCTAGTAGAGGATTTGCTTATTAAATTTATTTATAAAGTTAACAAGAACCACCCAAGGGGCAACTAAGATCAAAATAATTTAAACTTGACCTCAAAGTAGTTGCTATAAATATCTCAAATATAGGGTAAGCACCAATTACCGAGGTTGCACTGATTGTCCAAGATCAACAGATGTTTTCGATCATAAGTGGTGCATTAAAATAGGAATTGTAATAAAATTAATGTTATGATAATGTAGGTATTCTAACCTACAAACTCTCAAAAAATATATAAGAGTGTCTAGCGTTCAGGCCATTTGAAATTTCCGGGATTTTCCCGATTTTTTCACGGTCAATTTTCTTTCCCCCTTTGTGATTTTCGAAAGTAAACGTATACATGAAGATAGGAATTTTTACATAATAGGGTAAGAGCACCAATTCTAGGCACCAATTCAATGTAATTATCAATAATTACATTTAAAGTCATGAACATTAATCGATGGTACATATTTTAAAATTTTCGTAACAAGTAAAATAAATATCTTCCAAATTGTGCAGTCAGAATCACTAGTGGTTTCCTAAATGCCGATTTCTCTATAAAATAAGAAAAATTACCGATCCTAAATAAAATTCCCGGAATTTTTCCGGTTTTCTCCGATTTCCCGATTCTCTAGACACACTGTACATACTTTTAAAGGCAAAGCTCATTTCGAGTTGAATGCCCGTACGAGAATCCCTCATGAAATTGACAGAAAGTCACCATTTTCTGAATATAAAAGTTGGCTAGATCGATACACTTAAAGAACAAATTCGATTATAGTTTTTGTTTTGTGTTTTATATTTGAATGTCATTACAATGATTGGAAAGAATCAGACGTTTTTCAAATAAGTCAGTTATTCGAAAAAACTATATTTAATATTAATGCGAATGAAACCTCGGATAATTAAGGACAACTTTCGTTAAAGCTCTATTTCTCGAGGACTAGACTCACGAAATAGTGACGTCGATGTTTTCGTTTACGAACAAAATTATAATTTTTAATAATATGTATATCAAAAGATGATAATAATTTAAATATTCATTATTTCAGAGATTATGTTCGCTTGTGAATTAAAGCATTAATAATCTTTGCTTTTCTTAAATAAGAAAACCGAAACTAAGCCTTTTTATACGTTTAAAAATTTGAACTCCGTGTTTTTCGTGTATGTAATTAAATTTTATTATGTAATGTTAAACAATAATAGTTAAATTTCTCCTTTATTTGAACTTTTTTGGTTATGTTGCCAGGTCGCGCTATCCTGACGATAAATGGGTATAGCACTGGTCTCTAAATCTGAATCATAGATAAGTATACCGCTAATTCGAAGCAGCGTCTGTACGGTGCTGAATCAGCGAAATTAGGCTGTTTATCAGTGAAATTTCTCTGATTAAAAGTTAAATTTCACTGATTTGCCAGCGTATATATGCTGATTTGAATTAGCGGCATACTTACCGCTGATTCAAATTAAAAGAGTTAAGCGATTGGGGAATGCAACTTAAAATGAAAGTGCATTTATAGTGATGTCTTTTTATAGCTATCTTAAGTTTTAATTTTCTGCATGAAAATACATACAGAAATTAAAGTTCAATAAATTTTCTTTTCAGGCAAACAAGTTTCAAGGTTGTGGGGGTTTTCGTTTTTGAGAAAGAGGATAACGCAAAGTTTGAGGATAAATATTTCATGTAAAATTGGTTCTTTTACCCTATGTACAGTAATTTTTTAGAAGACGATTCTACCGAACAAAGTTAACTGCTTAGAAGTCAATCACGCTCTTGATCAATGTAAAAACTGAAAAAAATAATTAAACTGCGTTTCGGTTGATTATATCTGTATCTAATGAGCCGTTTTACATTGTTACTTCAAAACATATTTCTCTTATTGTAACTCCTTCTGTGGAATTATGTTACACAAATTGTCTTTAATGAGTAATTGTTTTAAAAAAACATTTTTTTAAAGGAACATCTCTCCTTTTGAGCATTTTTATGCAATTCTGTTGCACAATTTGACTAATTTAAGTTTATGTTTTTGTTAATTTACTTAAAAAAATTAAATTACTTTTAATATTCGGATTACTCAATTAGGACCAGATATGGTTTAATTAATTCGCAGTAAATTTTAACGCCATTTCTTTGTTCAAAATCAAACTTTTATTTTGCAAATTCTATGAAAAAGCATCATATTCCATGTTCCCAGCAATACCGTTCTTTGCAATTGTGACTCTGAGTTTCTGACAATTGCCGGGTAAGTTTCCTGATAACACAGTAATTTAATTAGATTACTAATGGTGATCTTAACAACAATTTAGTTATTAGAGGAGAGACTTCTGATTACAGATCTCTCGGTGCGATTCCTTTCATGAGGATGTAATCCTTTCATGACTATCGGGTCCTTTCATCAAGGTTGATCTTTCTTCATTACTTGATGCTCCTCAGTGTATAGTCCTCGCGCCGTTCTAATTTTCGTCCAGCAATGCACTCAGAGTCTCACACGCTCTCGTTTACCTACACATTCACTTGAGTACTCAGTATACACACTCAAGGCACGCTTAATATCGCGAACCAATCTTAGACCATACATTCAGTGAGTTAGTGCAGTAACTGCCTGTATAAGCACGGCAATGGCCACTCGTGGCTGCTACTATGGATAGTAAGACAGGTATTCATTCCATTTGCAGTTATGACGAGTTCGAGTTCAGAGGCCGTGAGAGTTTGCAACCATATACGCGGTGGTAGCCTGGCACTGGAGCACGGCTACCAGCCTCCTTCATCTTTTCCTCGAATACACTTTCCGACACGATCCACGATCGTCGATTCTTTCTCTTTCTTCACTCTTGTTGTAGAAGTGGAGGAAATCCTGTAATCGGAAAGAGAGACGGAGAGAGAGAGAGAGAATGTTAAGACTTTTTCACCCTCGTTATGACCTAGGATTCGAACGAATCCGTTAGGTCTCTTACACGCATCGTTTTACCATGGCCTTTATTATATATCATCAGCATCATCATCATCAGCCTCCTCTGCTGTTCCTTTCTTTCTGCCTTTTCTTACTTGCTTGCCCTCCCTGTTCTTCTATAATACAAATATCCTCCTCGCTCTGGAGAACGATTGCTTAGGCCTGATGCAGACCATCGCCTGGCTCGGAAGTCGCAATTATGGAGTATGACTGCACATATTCGTTTGGTAATTTGTTATTATTGAATAAACATATTGTGGAGGTGGAGGATGAGTGACGAGGAGAAACAGGAGCGCGAATATGGTAGCCTAGGCTTCTAGGTCTGACGTTGATACTTTGATCGAACGCCAATCATCTTTGTATAGACTGCGGTGAGAGAGATGTAAAAGATTTTCGTAAAGGTCAGTAAATTAAAGCTGGATGAGAATTGGAAATAAAGTCAGCCTTGAGTTGCTGATGAAGATATTTATATCAGTTTATTTAGAGTTCGATGAAAGGTAGCAATATGAAGTGTTAGATGGTGCAAGTTGAAAAAACCAGATGTTTTGATTTGTTAATATTAGTTGTTTATTAGTAATGTTGTTCTTTCAGCTTGCACCATCTGTTATTTGGAAGTTTGATAATTTTATGGAAACTGCTGATTTATAAATAAGTATGTGTAGACACTTTAAAAATTGTCAAGTTACAGCAGTATTTTTAAACGTGAATTTAATAATTGACCTTTTGTTTTCAAGTTAAACCTACAGTTAAGTACTTTTTGATACTACTTCTTTCAATAATTGGCTTCAATTCTGAGCTGATTTACATATTTTAGAAATTGCACTTTTGCGAAAGATGGCCCTGCAGTGGTACTTTTCAGCAATAACTTAATAAGCTTGAAAATCACTTTTATATTTCAGACTTTACACTTTTTTCTATATGTCACTCTTTTTCCTCCATTTAAAGAATTTCTCTTTTTTCTCGTGTGTTCATAAAACTTCACCTCTTTCCTCTTCTTCTCGTTATTTCGCCTCAATGCGAACTAAATGAATAAAAGCCAATGAGAAAATACAACATCTTTTGGTTAAAAGTAGTTTCTTTTTGGTTGGAATGTCTACTAATATAATAATTCTATAATATATTTCTGGTTCGAAATTCATCTGGCTTGCTTGATATTTCTACTATTTGATTAAAAATGTTATTATTTTGTTGAAAATGCAACTATTTCTTAAAAGTAATCCTTGTTGGGCACAAATTCAACTAATTGGTAAAAACTTGAACTAATTGGTTTAAAGTTAAGCTAATTGCTAAAAAGTTCAACTAGTTGGTTTGAAATTAATGTTTTTGCTTGGAAATTTACCTTTCTCAGTGAAAAATTGAACTGTTTTGTTGAAAATTGATCTTCTTTATTTGAGAATTCAAGTATTTCGTTGGAAATTTGTGTATTTTTTTTTAAATTCATCTTTTTTGGTAGAAAATTTGTCGTCTTAATTAAAAACTCATCCTTTCGGTTAAAAATGTAATAATTTGCTTGATTGTGGAACACTTTTGTTGAACACTAATTTTTGCTGCTGAAGATTTATAATATTAGTTAAAAATTCTTCTCTTTGGTTAAAAAATTAACTATTTTGTTGAAAATTAGCTAATTTTATCTAGAAGTCATTTTTTTGTGTGAATATTTTTTATTGGATATTCATATTTTTAATTGTGAACTTATCTTTTCAATAATAGAAATTAAACTATTTGGTTGAAATTTCATGCGTTTTGTTCAAAATTCATCTTTTTTGGTAGAAAATTTATTTCCTTGGTTGAAAATTCATCCTTTTTGTATAAAAATTCAACTGCTTGGTTTAAAATTAATATATTTTAGTTGAGAAATAAATTATAATGATGAAAATTGGTATTTTTTGGGCTTAATACAACTGGTTTTTATTTCAAATTGAAATCTTCTTCAGTTAAAATAGCATATATTACATTTTTCGTTGAAAATTATTTTATTTGGTTGAAAAATCAACTACTTGGCTAAAAGTTGAACTACTGTGAAAGAAATTATTTCTTTTTGGTCAAAAATGAATCATTTCAGGTAAAAATTCAACTGTTTTTGTAGAAAATTCGCCTTTTTTAGTTAAAATACATCTCTTTGGTTAAAAATTTAACCCTTAAACGGTACACTGGTACGGATTCGTACCGGAAAAGTTTTAACTTCCTTGGCATTTACACAGGTGCAGCTGCAGTGGCTTATCGCCATTATATTAAATATATATGTTAAATATGCGTGATATGTGTTAGATGTTTATTACATGTTCAATATATTAAATATTTAATGTTAGCATTGCAAAAAAAAAACAATTCGCACCAGTGTACCTTTTATATATGCTGGGTTAGAGTGTACCGTTTGAGGGTTAAGTTTTATGTAAAAAATTCATCTTGTTTGTTTTTGAAAATTCAACTACTTGGTTGAAAGTTGAACTAGTTTGTTAAAAATTCTTCTTTACTAAGATTCACCTATTTGGTTAAAAATTCAACTGCTTTGTTAAAAACGTTTTTGTTTGTTGGAAATTTATTTTGTATTTGAAATTGAACAACTGTATTTTTTATTGAAAATCTATCCTTATCGAGTTGAAAATTCAACTATTTGTTGCATGTATTTTGTACAAAATTCGTCTTTTTCCTGAGTAAACTAATCTCGTCCGTTGAAATTTGGTTGAGGATTGTTCTATTTTATTACCATTTGGTCTTTATCAGCTGAATTGAACTGGTCAAAAATTCGTTTTTTTTTTGTTGTTGTTCAAGATTAACTTTGTAATTTAAAATTTGCTGAATCCATTATTGGTAAAAAAGTTAGCTTTTTTAGTTTAAAATGTAACTATCTGGTTAACATTTATCTTTTGACATTCAACACTAACTATGTTGTTAAAAATGTATCTCTTCGGGTTTAAAAGTCAACTGTTTTCTAAAAAATTTGACCTTCACCTTGGTAACTTATCTCTTTTGTTTAAAATTCGTCCTTTTGCGTAGAAAATTAATCTACTTAATTTAAAATTCACCTATCTGGTTGAGCATTCCACTACTTTGTTAGCAAAAAAAATTTTTCTTTATTGAATTTAACTGGTTAAGACATCTTTTTTTGTTGCTGTTGAAAAGTAATTTTTTCAAACTAAAAATTTTACTATACTACATTGTTGGTTGAAAACTTTTTGTGGTTGTGAAAAATTCAACTAATTCATTAAAAATTAATGTATTTTGTGAAAATTAATCTTTTTGTAAAAAATTCAACTGCTTTGTCGAAAGTTCGTCCTTTCTGAATGAAACTTCATATTTTATAGTAAAAGTCATATTTTCTGGTGAGAAATTCATCTTTCTTCGTTTGAAATTGAACTTTTTTCTTAAAAATTCAACCATACATGAAAAATTCTTGTTTTTGGCTTGAAAATTTAACTATTTGGTTAAAAGTTCAACTATTTTATTACAAATCTATCTCTTCTGCTTGAAAGTTCAACTATATGGTTGCCAATACATGTTATAGTATATCTATATTATTATCATCATGATTATTATTATTATACCACTAAGCCATTTCCCTTTCGGGGTAAGCGCGATTCACTCGGCGAGGAAGGGAGTAATGTGGGGGAGGGGGTAAAGATTTTGAGATTGATCTAAAATTCCCCACTTGGGTCAATTGGTATCCAAGGTCTTTTACTTCAGGCGTCATTCGCTCCACTGACACTCTTCTTCATGTATTTCTTATAATCTATAAGTCGCTACCCTTTCCTATCTTGGCATACCTCTCTCGCTTCCTTCACGTCCATGCATTTTCTCATTTAAGCTCTTGTGTTTCTATCGCTTCTTATGCCTCTTCGAATTAGAGTCTCATTCGCACATTCTAACCATTCTTTCCTTTCTTTTCACTTTACCTTGAAATACTCTTTTCTTCAGTCGTTCATCTTTCATTCTTTTACATATGTCAACTAGTGTCTCCTCTACACCACATTCTTTTAGGATTATCTTATTACTCACTTTGTACATCAGCGTATTACCGCACATCATGCGCAGGATTTTCTTGTTAATCGCGTTAATTTTACTCTTATCCTTTTTTTCGTAGGTTCAGGTGTCGCTACCGTACAGCACAGTCTGTAAAAATATAGAGTTATGTATTGCCCTTTTAGATTTACTTGATATATTTTTACTTCTGATAATGCGCCCTGCTCTACCGATAACCTTCTTAACCTCGTTAATACGCCTATCTAGCTCTCCATATATCTTTCTGTGATTTGTGAATAGACTACCAAGATACACGTACTTATTAATTCGTTCTATTCTCTCATCATTTGGGACAATTCTTCAATTGACTGCCATAAAAACCTTATCATCTGCAAACGCTAACCTGCATACCCTCACTGTCCCGAGATCCACACCTTGCCTAACACCTTCCATAATATCGAACCAGTCACTCAGTTTCCCATTTACTCTTACACTCGCTTTGCTACTAGCTTGTAAAGAATTTGTTTCCATATTTTCGTGAAAAAAATACCAAATTCATGACTCAGGCTTAAAAACTAGTATTTTGGCATGTGAGGTTTGATATTTAAATAATTATAATTCTTCTTGATTTTTTGCCGATATTGGGAACTGAACTTATTGAAAACGAGGGAAAAACGTAAAACCTATAAAGAGCACCCGGAAGAGCATTTTTAAAACCGTGTATACTTGAATCACAAACAAAACTTTGCCGGGCACCGGTGTCTTCAATAGAGAGATCCTCTTCTGGCAAGAAGAGGCGGTAACATCTAAATTAAATGTTTCCGGATCAACGTACCGCGAATTCATCGTGTCATGCGCTTCGCTCCTAATCTGGATTTAACGGCCAGTCGGTTTCTTCTAGAAAGGCCACCTTCCAGCTTCTCTCAATAGAGCCTAATTGGCGCATAGAGCGTTTCGCGCCAAGGTGTAGAGTAATCATCATGATAAGGGGGTGAAGGGAGGGGGGATCTTATAAAACTCGACTACCCTCTTCACTTCTTCAACCCTTCACCACGTGTATTCTTTTTATTCCAATCCTCATCTAAACGAAGACAAAACCACCACTACTAATTGACCACGGATCGTCACTATGCTGCCGATGAACAATTTTTGCCAAGGTTGCAAAAAATTCACTTCTTGTTCTCTCCCTCATCTCAAAAGAACAGAAGAATAGAGTAGACCGCAAATAAATCCGCTCTGCCAATTAAGCAGAGATTATTTTTTCTTACAGTTAGTATTTAATAGATGTAGAGTAATTGTGCAGATTTAAGGAACACATCTAGCACCTCACTATTCAGATGCAAAAAATATGATAAATTGTTGGTCGGGAACCGAAAATTATTTCGATTCGCATATAAATGCAATTGAGCGGTTCTGATGAAAGGAACAATTTCTTCATTTGATGAGTGTAATTTAGAGTTGGAGATTAGGAATTCTAAAGATGTGTTATTATAGAAATTTAAAAATGTAATTTTCAAGTCTAGATTTTATTGATGTATAATAATTGGTGAGTTAGCAATTCATTTCGTAAATTAGGTGAAGCTTCAACTAAAGCAGACTATATACTGATGCAGCCACCTACACAAAAAGGTCTACTCAAACAAATATATTCTGCTCCTCTAGAAATGTTATTTGCTTCTCCTGTAGAATTATGTTGATTGAACTTAGCATGGTTTAGCTCTTCCCACTTTACTTGTACTTCGCAGTTGTGTAGTATTGGAGACTTCAGTCAGAACAAATCTTTTCTGGGTCAATCAAATTTGGATGGATCATATTATTTGATCAGTAAATTTTAAAGGTTTATAATTTACTAGGTTTAGCAACAGTTTTTCTAAATAACGAAATACTTTTGAGTATCCCATTCGCCGAATTTCTTGGACCAGACAGATAAAGTTTGAAAAGTTACAAGGGGGCATTCCTTCTTCGTGATAAAGTAGTCAGTTTACAGCTTTTTCACGCGGCCCTCCCTGCATTTACAATATTTGAAATGTGACAGGACTAGTGAAATTTTTTTTCTCAGTATTGTTACTGGAAAATTTTTGTAATAGATATTGCAGTTTTAATTGCAATACTAAGATACGAAAGATTATAGACACTGACCAAGAGAACCATGCATATATGTTTCTGAGAATACAGAAAAAAAATATTTTGTGGAACTTGAAGAAAAAGTCCAAAGCCACTGGGTAATGATGACCAAGGAAAAATAATTTCTTTTGAAAAACACATCCACATCGAATTTGTAGTGTTGATTGAGCAAACCCCCTTTGCAAAGTTGGCATAGTTAAATAAAAATTCTGTGGTAATATCGAGATAAAAAAACTCCTAAGCCTTATAAATCTGCCCTTAAAAGACGAAAAATGCTATTTTTTGTGACTAGAGACAAAAAAATCTGTTGAAAGGTACTTTTTTTGCAAATATCTACATAAACTGATAACAGTCATCATCATCATCATATATATTAATAAAGAGCGCTCTTCTTTGTACAGGGTTAATCATATCCTAAAAATGATCCAATTTTTTTCTAAGGCACCTGAAATTGAAGGAATTGGGATATATATGTGCAATACAAAATAAAATTTGGTATGTCTTACTTACGCTCTTTTGTTATCGAAGATTGAAAAATACAAAAAATAAGGAAATTTCATTTTTTAGACGACTTTTCTATCAGTCCGATTTCTTTCGAAAATTGCTCAAACTGAAGGTCGTGTCATGTAGATCTTAATTGAAACAAAAATATATATATTAAAGTGATATTTTTGTTTTGTTGTCAGGGATTAAAATATAAGAAAAATTAAAAAATTACGTTTTTTTCGATCACTGTGCTGGAATCTTTTCTTTCAGTTACATTTGCTTCCAAGGTGGCTTAAATTTAAGATCTTGGTATGCAAATGCGCAATGAAAAATAAAATTTGCTATCAATTTGCTTCAATTTGAGTACCTCTCGAAGAAAATTGGACTTACAGAAAGTCTTCCAGCATAGGGGTCTTCATGACCTAATTTTTCTTACTTCTCTTATTTTTCAGCTACTGATATCAAAAAAAAGAAAATTCTTAATAGAAAATTTCATTTATATTTCAATTCTACATGCTAATATTTTTAACGTGAGTGATCCCTGAAGAAAAATGGACTAAAAGAAAAGCTAGCAGCATAGGGGTCTTAATGACCAAATTTCCCGTATTTTTTATTCGCTAAGATATAAGATAAAAGAAAAATATAAAATATGGAATTTTAATTCTCATCTAAATTCCACATACCAAGATCTTCAATTTGAGTTACCCTTGAAAAAAATGGACTGAAAGAAAAACTCCTCTATCTATTTGTGCATTGCCCTTTTTAAATTTAAGTAAACCCATTGCCAATGTTCATTCAATAATTGTCATTACCGTTTTTGTTGAAGCTCCTTCGGGTTTAACGAATACATTGTCATCACGTGTATCATGCTTCGCACTAGATGAACGTATGTCCAAAACACAAAATATTCTATATAATATCGAACTCTAACATGTATAAAATGCATTTTATATTATTTATCTTTACCTACGCCCGGGAGATTACTTATTCAACTATTGCAAAATATGGTACAAATTTGAGTCTTTATTATTATTTTAATATTTATTATTTCATTTCTTATTTTTCAACAGTCATTATTAGCAGTAATTGATGGCCTAAAACATAAATATTAGTGTCGTCAGAGTACAGATAGACAGGCCGACAGAAATGTTCGTAAAAACCATTTATTCTGACTCAGGGTGTCTCAAAAAGTTGAGAATTGACGAAAACTGTATAGGTCCAAATTCACACGAATCTGATACCTTCCATCATAAATAATAAGGATGTAAAAATACGAAAGCACCTTCAAATTGTCACAATAGGATTCGCAGGACCAATTTGAACCAGTATGCCCCGGTGAAAAATATTTCCCAGCTATTTTCTTTGTGCACAAAGAGTCATTTTGACCTGGTGGCAACGAAGGAGATTTTATATGCTGAAACGGAGAGAAATGGAGAACACTTGAACAGGAGAAGGAGGAAATATTGTGGCTATTCTTCGAAGAGAGACAAGAGCATACAGGTCGCCATACGTTATCCAACGTGAACCAGATATGTTCCCGGGAGGCCTGTCGCAGTAAATTATCATTTTCATAGCAGTACGTCGGCAATTTTGAAACACTGTGGCCCGCGGCGAGTGCACATTTCTTTCCGCAGTGCTGGTGGGACGAAGAAGGAGATACTGACAATGAGTGTCGAGAATGGGAGAACAAGAAGGAAGGTACCACTACTTGCTGTACAGTGGCGAAGAAATTACGGCAAGGAAAGGCGTTGAACGTGCCTATACTTTCATATCTATGCACACCTATTTAGATGGATTTTCACACGGTACGAGAATATAACAATAAATCAACATAGGAAAAACAAAAGATTGTATAGTTTTTAATTCTTCACAGGAATATCAGTAGATAAGTAAGGAGAGTTCTTAAAGCTAGTTTTTTTATGATGCAGTAAAAACCCATGGACAAATCAAAATATAACCTTGAAAGTGTCTACCCGAAATGCTTAATTAAAATGATCAATAATCTTGACATTTTTCACGCAAATTCGTCCCTCACAATTGGCAAAATCAGTTTGTGACGACGTGAGACCCTTCGAGACCATTCTAGAAATTCCTGTTACCTGTCGGTAACAGGAATCTTGCGTTGAGGTATCCTATCAGGATAATCCGTAAATTAAAAAAATACATATAACTTTTATCTACAACAATAAAATTTGTTTTTTTCACGCAAGGAGATACCAATATTTTTTTGCACGTGCAAATTTTGTTAGCTGTGATCTTCAGAAATCACCAGAAATGATATGTGAAGGACATTTTTTTCAAATTTTACATATATGCAAGTGTTCCCTCGAACGAATCAAAAAAATTCTAACTTTGTTATTAAATAATGTGCACTTAAAAATTATAAATAATTTTTGAACACACAGAAAACGTTTTATTCATAGTAAAAAATCAGAATACTGAGAGTAACTTAATAATGAGGGTGAGTTGTCGTTGTCCATTTTATATCACAATAAGATGCTCTCAAAAGACATTCTGGAATCTTGAGTCTTACTGGTGTCTTTCTTTTTCGTACAATTTAAAATCCTCCAAATCATTTAATTTTAAATATTTATAGTTTAACCTCGTAAAATTGTAAACATATTTTTGAAATGGGTCTATTCTGTAGATATGCAATCGAAGCTCTTTCAATTTTTAGTGTGTATAATAAAAAATGATGTAATTTTGATTTTTTTTTCAAATCAAAGACAATTTTTTCATTTTAAATCCTTCAAAATATAGTAATTTTGAATGTGTATCACCAAAATTACATAATTTCGAATTGCATAACTTAAAACTTGCATACATTTAAATGGTAAATTCCCAAAATTTAAAACTCTTCAAATCTAGACCTTTATAATTTAGAGTTCTGAGATTTTTTGAGTTACAATTGAAATTTCTTAAATTTTGAGAATAGAGAATTGCAAATTGTTCAATTTTGAAGATTTATATTTCGAAGGTATGTTACTTTGAACGGTTAATCGGAATAGTTCAATTTTAAAGATTTTCGAGTGAAAACTGTTCAATTTTGAAGATGTACAAATCAAAAGTTAAGCTTTTGATTCTAAATCTTCCAAATTGAGTAAATTTCTAATATAAATTATCAATATATTATGTAATTGTCAAAGTCTTTTAGAAATAGTTCAATTCTGAACTATTCACAATTTACAGTGTAAAATTATTCAATGTACAATTTAACATTCTTTAATTTTAGAGATTTTTAATTTTGAATACTTTCACGAAATAACTGTAGCTGTGATTAGTTTCTTTTTTTAGGAACTGCCTAACGCTGTATCTAATTTTAAGTAGTGAGAACTTGATATTACAATTCAAACTCAAGAATTTCTCTTCAATTGAAACAACGTCAATTGAAAAGGTTTCTAAATATTTTTTTGTTTGTAATAATTTGTGGCCCTGAAAAGAGCCGATCAAAAAAAAACCCGATGGTTTTTTATCTTTCTACCTCCCCATCGTCTTCAGGTTCTCCAAAGATTTCTAGGGACTCCCATGGTGGAACCTGCAGAGGTGGTCGTCCTCGTCGCTGCAAATCTGCATTGACAATATCCAAATAGTATCTCCCGTAAAAATCTTCTGCAGCATATTTTGCCAACTCTTCTACACTTGGACCTTTCATAGCTGATAACCAAATGTACATACCTGCCTGTCTTGAGGTAGACCCTTTTCATATTGTGTTTATTGACTTTTATTTCGGGCAACATTAGTTCAAGCCACCTATCGGATTTTTCTGCAAGTTGTCATAGAGTTGTCATACATAGGCTGATTAATATGCAAATTTGTTTAGAGTATTACATATGATACTATCAATGCAATTTATTTATTTTTTAATTTGCTATGCAAATTTCTTAGATTTTCAGAACCTGAGGTTCTAGAAAAATAAAATAATGTAACAAGGTTCGCAACGTATTTTCCATTGTGACTCTAGTTACAGAAGATATAAGATATGCATGAGTTTGACTCTTTTGTGCATTATAGATCGAATTCAAGATTAATTCAGAACTCAAGCATTGAGAAAAAGCTTCTTATAAATAACACACAAGAAAAACTGGGGGTTCAGGAAAGTTGAGGCTCAAGATTCTTTGAACGAGATTCTTTTTGATGAAACGAATTTCAAATACTTTCTAAGCGATTTATTGGCTAATTTTGTAGATTTCAAGAATATGGTCGACAGCGAAGAAATCGCAAACGATTCAATCAAGAAACATGAATTTCCAGCAGAGACGATTAATTTTCTACCAAAAAAAAAATAATTTTCAACAAAATAGTTCAACTTCTTACCAAGTAGTTTAGTTTTTCACAAAAAAGATTAATTCTTAGCGAAAAATGTAATAGTTCGTACTTTCACCAACAAGATTCTAATTTTAAATGAAAAACATTAAAACTAATACAAGAAAGACCAATTTTTAACAAAACAGTCGATTTTCAATAAAAATTGTGGAATTTTCAACCCTAAAATATAAATTACCAACAAAAAGATTAAATTTTAACCAAAAAGTTTAGCTTTGTGCCGAAATATTTGAATTTTTAAACCAAAACGATGAATTCACCATAAAACAGTTAAATTTTCAACAAAAGAAACGATTTTCCAACTGAAATAATGAATCTTGAACTGAAAAAATTAATTTTCAACAAAGAAGTTCAGCTTTAAACCAAGTATTTTAACTAAATAGATTGGTCAACCAAAACATATTTTTATTTGGAATGAAAAATAGTTGAATTCATAAAAAAGACGAATTTTTAATAAAATACTTGATTTTCCAACCGAAATAAAATATTCAGTCAAGAAAGAAAAAAAAATTCAACGCAATTGTTAAACTTTCAAGCCGAAAAGTCGAATTTGCTACAAAACATTTGCATTTTCAAACCGAAAATATACATTTTTTATTCAAATAATTTAATTTTCAACAAAAAAAGATGATTTTTCAACTAAATTGTTGAATTTTTAACCAATAATATAATAGTAGAGTTTTCAACTAAAAACAATGAATTTTGAACCAAAAATAGCTGCATTTTCTTGTTGGGTTTTAGTATCTCAGTTCCCTATCAAGTGGAAAAACGAGAAATAGGGTAAAGACTGTGAAGCCCTCGACAAATAAATGAGAGAAATTCTAATGCATTTGTAAAACTTTCAAAATATGTCATAAAATTCTCAAAACGGCGTTTCAAAGAAAAGTATGTTAGTAGTGATTGCAGAAACGAAATTTTGGAAATATAATATGCATAAAAGTAGCGTATATTGGGACCCTCTAATAAAGTATAATTAATTTGCCGTTAATTATTATATCGCTGCGTTTTACAAGTTCGAAAATTTGTGATTGGGAACCAATTTAAACGTCTAACGAAACAAAAAACAAAAAAATAGGTTTTGAAAATTGTGATTTTTGGGTTCTTGAAATTTTCTTTCTAGTATATACTTAGAAAAATACTTTGAACAACACAGGGTTCTAACTTGAGAAGAATACGCTACACAAAATTGATGAGAATGAAGAATCAAAATCTATCTAATGATAAAAATACTTTTGTTTGAAGTCAAACAGGAACATTTTCAAGTTTTGTTTTTGATCTATTTTCCAATCTTTGAAATTCTTGAGTTACTTAGTGACGTATTTTCATCAGCAGAAATTTCTGAAGAGTTCAAAATATTTTTTAAAGCTAGGTAATAAAAAATGTGAACACAAAAATTGCTAGAAAACTTGTTGAAGAAAAGGCCTTTGTTGAATTTTCACGAGATACCTACCCATAGCATATAAATTTTTTTAATAATAATAAAAAAATACGCTTTAAATTCCCTTTTTTGAAAAAATCACCTTCTTTACCTAAAATTAAATTAATCATCCACTATGATCTCTGTAATAAAGTAATTTTTGTTTTCGATATAGGCAAAGGTATCCATGACTCATTGATACATGGACCTCCAATATTTTTGAATTAGCTACATGTTTCTGTCACAAACTTTGTCACAAGGAAAGAATTTGCTCTTCTACAATAAAAGTTATAGGTAATAATGGACTGTTGATGTTTAAAAAAATAGGTAACGAAGAATGAGAGAAATTTTCTCTAAAACTAATTATTGAATTTTTCTCTTATAACATTTGACACAAAAAGATTCAATGAATGTCATCGAATAAAAGATTTCAGACGATTAAGTAAATTAAGAAACAATTCTAAAACGATCAAAGACACTTTATCATCAGAAAGGGGAACATCAAAGCAGAGAAAATGGGGAAAAAGTTATAACATTTTCTTATTCATTGAGTTGACATACAAAGACGAATATAGGCCCGAGGGCCATAAAGAGGAGAATAAGCAGGAGCAGTGGTAGTACTATTTCTCATCCAGGTGGAGGATGAGTAAAGGATGAAGAGGAAGAGGGATCGAGCAGTGCATTACCCGTTAGACATGGCCTCTGCGCTGATATATTGACTAGGACAAAAAAGCGATTGTTCCTCTGCTCCCTGGCACCGCGGCTACAGTTGCCGCCACAAAGTCGTCGTCGACTTGGACTTCGTCGTCTTGGTTTACCGGTAGCCACCAGCACGCAGACTGCAATACGGTCAACGGAAAACGTCAACATTGGTCGCCAAGATAGGTTCAACTATTACGAACTACCTACCACGATGATAAGGTGAATCCTTATTCGTCTTGGTCATTTGTTGTCTAATGGAGAATTTAATGTTTGAGAACTAATAATTAACTCTCTGTGTGGTGTACTCAAGCCATTAAGGTTATCTGCAGATAATATGTAAGATATGTTTGGCCAACTTGTTTATCAAGCTAGGAACAAATTGTCTTTATTATGAATCCAGCAGGTAAAAAAATATTCAATTTATGATTAAATTGACCTGGATGATTAGAAGCTGCAGTGAGTGATGATTAAATTAGCTGGTTTGCAAAATGATCTTATGGAAAATTATATCTTTGATTACGAATTGTGTGTATGATGAAAGTACAATCATCGGACAATTTAAACTGATAATGATGATGATCAGCTTGTTGTTTGAATCTGTATTATTTGTTGCTCTTCTTCTTTCTCATCTGCTATGACCCTTAAGTAAGCTTATGCTATCCTAATTATTAATAAAATTAGTAAAATATGCGGATCACTTTTTTATAACATGTTTCGCTATGATCAGATAATGTTAGGTCACATCACAAGAACATCTCCTGATTCATCTGATATTCAATTTCCGAATCTCATTTACTCTTCAATTCTTCCACACTTACTTAGAAATCTTGTAAGAACAGTACACACCGCGTCTGATGTCTAAGGCACTTATAACGCAGCATGACCAAAGTGATCTCTCACACGTCGCAAACGGGAGCACGGGATGAAAGAGGAGAATGGGTGATTTTGCTGGAGTGTGGAGGAGGCAGAGGTCGTTGGGACGAAGAAGCTGTGGCAAAAGACATTGGGAACAACAGCACATGCACAAGAAAATAATCGCGGTGAATGTGGCAGTGGTAGACCACTGGCATAAGGACGAGGAACCTATTAAAGCAGGAGCGAGTAAAAGAGTCTGGACAGGTGAGATAATCAACCTGCAGCCATTGCTCCAAGCACCTTGTAGTAATCACTATTCGCGCTTGGTGTCTTTTATGCTCCCGCAAACTCTAAGCCGACCATTCGCAGACGATTCGCTGTTAAAAGACGATTCTCGAACGGCCTTCGACTTCTGGTCTTCCTGGTCTTTTGGACGACCATCAATCTGTACGCTTCTGTTCCATTCTGTTTTCTTATTTCTTTTCCCACCAAAGATAGGCTTTTGTCTTGTTGAAAAGAATTTAACTACGCTGAGCAAGTGTTAGCCTTCGAGGCAAACTATCACATCGCAGCGAAAAGTGCTTAGTCAGAAACGGCTCCTAATGGGATGATTCGGAAGAAGCATAAAATGTTACAGAAATGTCATACTGAACACCCTCAATCAATTCCATGTGGGTCATTATAATTGAATTCCTGAGTTTGGCCTAAAGTGCAAATTCACATAAATTGATATTACAGGGTTTTAGGGAAGCAGTGATTAAAAGATGAAATTAACTGCATGAGCTAATTTGCATAAAATGTAGAATTAATTTGTGCCTTCACTTGTTTTCACTGATTTTAAGACTATGCCATTTTAGCTTGGGCTTTTCTGCCTTTATCCATCCCGCCTCATCATGTATACGTTTGTAAATAATAAATAATGACAAAGAAGATTGATACTGTATAAAATCAGAAGATCCGTTATTTTATTTGCGTACTCAGCCAGTAACAATGCCTTGCTCAACCATCGGGTATTGTGCGTCGCGGAGGTCTGCTCGATACTGATTTACTGCTCGTCTAATTTGTAGGCGGTCGACATTAAACAATCCATAAACGCGCATACGTAAAACACTCCCGACTTGCACGGCCGGCTGGTCTGGATAGACGGACGGATGGACGATTTATTCATATTCAAATGCGCGCCTTTACGAGCACGTTCACGCGCATGCGCGCGCCCCTTTCGGGGTTATGTTACGCCGGGTTAACTGCAGCCGCACATGTCGTTAGCTTGCTGTTTTATCCGGTTCCCTGACTCTTTCCTTTTCATTTTTTATTGTCTTCCTACAGGGTACCATACATGCAGCCAAGCGGCGCAACCAAGGACCTTTTACTGATGAATTATAGCTTCTTCTTCCAAGTGAGAGAACTCGCATTAGTGTCGAACGCATCGAGTTCTAAAACAGCTGTTTTTAAGGTCTCTCAACTCAGAAGTTGGAGTCTTAATACCTTTGAACTTAATAAATATATTCTTTTAAACGAATGATTTTCTTCAATCTGGAGAAGGAGCCAAAGATAAATGAAGCATAGAATAGTAATAAAGACAATATTCATCAAGATATGAATGGTTGAAGTTTGAGGTTAGAAAACATTATATATTCATTTATGAATTAAAATGAATTCTACCAGACAAGGCCCCTACGGTATAGTCCGACACTGATCGGGTGTTTCCAAAAAAAATGTGAATTTCTTGCTACAAGAGCAGATAAAATATGGGGATGACACTTGTGCGTGTCAGAGACATAAAGGAGAATCCCTGCACACCGTCGTATAAAAGATCGGTATCCAAACTGGTGTTAGAGTTACTCGGGGGTTTGAACTCCCGACCCTTTCGAAGACAATACCCATACTTGAGTCTCCAGGTTTCCTGTTCCTCTGCCTCTCTCTCATTCTCACGACAAGTTTCGATACATGGTCTCTGCCTATACGCGTATTCCATTTATCGCAGAATTCCTACCGATCTCGCGATGCTTTTCCGGAGTAGGGCTACGAACTACTCCTGCAGCGAGAAATCGCACATAAACACCATTAAGGCCCACAGGGCAACTTACAGCGTACTTTACCAGACTTATGACACAGCATTGCTTGAATTAGGTACTCGTTACTGGTATTACGTTTCAGCCACCTTGCCTTGTCCTCTACCTGGATCGAGTCTACTAGAAAAGCGAGGTGTCGACTTATTTTCAAGTTTTCAATTTCAATTAAATTGTAAACTTTATGGCCGATACCCGAGATTCATTTCCTAAGAGATCAAGATACTGTTCCAGGGAGTAAGAACGAAAATAGCAGTAAGAGATACACACAATTTATTCTTGGAATAGATCAATTAAATTTGCAAGCTAATCGACAATTTTCAAATTACTTACGTTTTCAATATAGACTTGAATTCCAAAATCTTGAATCTAATTTGAGTTTTTATCACAACCTAAGTTTACGAATTAACTTGAGTTTTAGGCTGAATTGAATTGATGAGCTCAATTAAGCTTATGAATTTTCAAAGCTAAACTAAGTTTTATTGGCTCAACTTAGGCTCAACATAAAACCTCGTTATCCATTTTTAAATTCATTTATAAGGGGTCGCTCAAAAAGTACGTCACACGGCCAGGGTGTAGTGGAGGCGTAACAGGGTTTTTTGACGTTTGGTGACGCAGAGGCGAAGGAGTTAACCCAGAATGTAACATCACACATGGAAAATATCATTGTTTACAATAATTTTGCAAATGCTCGAAAGAATAATAATTAGTGTTTTTCTCTTTCAACAATTCAACGATTTTTAAAGAAAATTCGTCTTTATGGCTTAAAAATTCACCTGTTTTCCTGAAACTTCATGTTTGTTGGGTTAGAAATATTATTATTTTTGTTTGAAATTTATCTACCCGGACAGCACAATAGTTTCCAAGGTGAAAAGGTTATATATGTAGCTTATACTTAGTGGACAAGACAATCATATTTTTCATTTGTTATATAAATTTTTCGGTATAAAGCAAATAAAAAATATCAATGTTCTGTCCACTATATATAAACTATATGTATATAACTTTTTCATCTGGGTTCCCTAAACATTCCTAGAACATTCTAATGGAGATTTCGTATAACGTTCGCATCATATTGGTTTATTTGATTTATTTAATTAATTTCCCCACCTACATTATCTGAACCTTCCATGGGAACCTTTTCTGATACGCGGACTTTTACCTACTTGTTGTATTCTTCCTGGAACATTTTTCGGAATTCTCCGAATTTTCCATTAGAATGTTTCAGGAATGTTCAGGGAAACTTTGGTATTTGTGCTATCCGGGTATTCTTAAGAATATGCCTTTTTGTTTTAAAGTTCAAAAATTTAGTTGATATATTTATTGTTTCTTGACTAAAAAATCTTTCCTGGTTGAAAATTCGTCTTTTTGATTAAAATTTTTGTTGTAGAAATTTGATCTTTTTTGGCTAAACAAGCAACTACTTGGTTAAAAGTTAAAATTCTTTGTAAAAAAATTAATTATTTAGTAGGAAATTCATAATTTCAGTTAAAAATTCAACTATTTTGTTGAAAAGTCATTTTTTGTGCGAAAGTTCATCTGCCTTTTTAAAAATTCGTCTTTTTCAATTGAAAATTCATCTTCTTTGGTAGAAAAGTTCTTGGTTGAAATTCAGCTGTATTCTAGAAAATTTGCCTCTTGGTCCAAAGATTCGACCATTTGAATAAAAATGCAACTGTTTGTGTTTGAAGTTAATTCTTTGTTATTTAAAAACTCAACCATTCGGCTAGAAATTAGACTTTTCAGCTTGAAAACTCAATTCTTTGATTGAAACTTCATCTCATTTGGTGCAAAACTAATCTTTTTGTTCAATAACTCAACTTTTTTGTTGAAAATTCGTCTTTCTGAGTTAAAAATTAATCTGTTTTGGTGAAATTTAAAATTTTTTTCGTCGAAAATTCAACTGCTTTGTTGAAAATGCAATATATTTTGACTTGGAGTCTTAGAAATATGATACCCACAATAATTTTATTGAAAAAATTTTACCGCCCTATTATTCCCCTATTTCCCTAAAATCACTCTCTTTTCCCTGTTTTGGGATCCAGCATTTTATGCTGTGAAGTTTTTTAAAATCTATGGGCGTTCACGTAAAGGACCCTGATGTTCGGTATGGAGATACATATAGGGTCATACAGCCGAATAAATTCCCGGAATTTTTAGCCCAGGACGAACCTTCTGGTTTGAAAAAGGAGTCTCCGGGCCTTTTTGAAGTTCGAAAAACTGCTTTTCGAGACAAACGCAGCTAAATTTGACGACTGCCAAAAGCGCACGTGTTATACTTCTTCTTTGAAGACGAAATATACCCACTTCTCGTTGCTTTTGAGACATGGGTATTGTACCCATAGATTCAGTTCAATAGATTTAGTTCGTGTTTTTGTCTGAAGGGTTTAAAATTTTTATGATGATGTATGACATAACAAATCCATTAAATCCGAAATTTAAATTATACTCTGGACTCTGTATTATATTATCATGTATTCACAATATTCTCAATTTCTTCATTTTAAAGCAATTAATTCAACTTACATTATTATCTGGTAATATTTCAGGAGACTTTGCATAGATATTTCTAGTGGTATATTTGAATATATTCTACTTTTCATAGATAACCAAATTGCACAATATTCCCACGCTAATTTTAAAAGTTTCTAATCGCTGAATATATACTAGTCACTGGCTAAAATAAAAAACTAAATTCTACTTCTTTAAACGCGATTTATGATGACTTTTCCTTATCCTTCAGCAGAATTTAATCCGAACATAAAACGGAAGATCCAAAATTAGATTTAATTTTCCCACTTGACAACAAAAATGTTTTCAATTTATTCACTATAAGGCTGATTGACCATGGACTTTGGCCGGAAATTGTGGGAAAAATAAGAGCTGGCTTTCTCTTTACGAAGTTTATCGAAAATACCTCGTAAATTATTTGCGCGAGGAGTCTGCGGGTTTAACGAGACTGAAGCTCACGAGTTGGCTATGGGGCCGTGTGGCTCGTAGAGCGTGTAACTTATGAGGCACGCACGGCCACTTTTCATCAAACCGGCTAGGCTGATGATCTTAATATCTTTCCCAATTAATTACCACTGACCATACCAGATTGTGACGTAGAACTTTGGTCAGATCGAACCGAGAACATGAGAAAAATGGAACTATACACTGGTCATGGGTTAATGGTCTTTCAACTGAGCAAAAAGCGTCACTCGCTCTGCCGACAAGAGCGAAGCTAATCAAGATATCCGCAATTGAGATTATGTCTTTGTATATGGCATCGCAAGCAAAGAAAGCAGCTTATCGTGAGGTCTGAAAACCATAATAGGCTCAGAATCATCACGATCTTCTTTTTATAACCATATGTGTAACTTTTTGTTAGATATAAGAAACATTTCTTTGAAAGAAGAGTTTTTAGGAATGGCTATTATTAGGTAATATTTTCCAAGATGAGATATGAAAATAATTGATGGACTTACTTTGTCATATTTATAAACATCAGATTTCATAAGACAAGGAAACATTTTGTATGAAAAAAATATTAACATCAATATTGCTTTTCATTTTCTGAGTGTAGAGGAGTTAATTAACAACATAATTTTCCACAAAATGTTTGCGATTGTTGCATACCTTTTGCAAAATCGAATTTCAGACAAGAAAAAAAGGAAAGTAGCTGCCAGCTGCTCATACAAATGCGTGCATATAAAAATGCTTGTAGGCAAACAAATTCTTCTCCCTTGTGCTACTTCCGTTACAGTGTTAAATTCTGAACAATTCTTCTACATTTTGGACAACTAAACTCATTTCATTCATCAATTCATTAAAAATATTCATCTGCATTATTTCACGATTATGATATTCAAAACTCTGAATATTCAAATTCTAAAAAACCTACTTTCCATGTAAACTCTCATGCTTTTATACGAAATGTTTTCTTTTGAATTTAAAAATATTTTTTCATCATAAATATAAAACTAAAAAGGTATTATTGAGAGAAAAGGGCACATATATAGACGATATTTTGATAAAGATGATGATAGGAATAACACAAAGAAAATAAGAATGAAAGAAAAGCTTCCGGGATAATAGTATAGAAAATCGAAATTTTCGCTTTTTTAACGACTGTTAAAAAAAAAACCCACACACCAGACAGCAAATTTTATTTGTAATGCACTTTTAAATGCAGAGACATTCAATTTTAAAAATCTTCGAAGAAAATCCAACCGAAAGAAAAGGTTCCAGCATAGTGATCAGAAAAATGATCATTCCTCATTTTTCAATCTTGGATATCAAACAAACAACAATATGATATAGCAAATTTGATTTTTAAATTCACATCTAAATGGCAAGACCTTCGATTTAAGCCATTTCCAAAAAATCGGACTAATAGAAAAGCTTTTAGCATCTAGTGGTCTGAAACTCGAAATATCTTCATTTTTCTTATTTTTTAACCTCTGGTAACAAAAAAAAACATCACTATTGTCAAGACCTTCAATTTGAACCGTCTCCAAAAGAACTCTAACTAATAGAAATGCTTACAGCATAGTGTTCTGAAAAACTAAATTTCCTAATTTTTGTAATTTTTCAATTTTTGATAAAAAATACCTGAGTATGGCATAGCAAATTTTATTCTATTATCCACATCTGCATGCATCAAGACCTTCAATTTCAGACATCTTTGAAGCCAATTGATCTAAAAAACAATATTTCAGCATAATGGTTTAAAAAAGTACTAGTAGCACTCCTGGATCATTTATACATCCTGCATTATTCATATTTCTCTAACCAAGGGTTCTCATTTAATAAAATGAGGTAATGTATTCAAATTTGCAATGCTAAGAGTTTACGCGATTATTGCAAGCAACTAACTATATACATTTAAAGAATATTTGAAAAAATCAAATATAGATTTATTTCATTAAAATAAATCGTCGTTTAAATAAAAAATCTGCAAATGACTAATTCGGACAAATACTTTTTTAAACTCAGAAAGTAAATTTTTGAAATAAACATATTTGTATTTTGTTAAAATAAGTACTTTTTTAATTCAACATTTTGGCATATTTGTTTCAATTACACATTTATTTCAGTGCAAGAAACATTTGTTCATATGAAGTGTTCATGAAATCCGTTGAAAGAAACTTTTATGTAGTTTATGAAAACGAGATGGATCATTTTAAATAAACATTTATTTCCATAGAAATAGAAATTATTTCTCAAGGTGCTTGAAGTTTGAGGTTATGTCCAAATTTACCGGATGAGGTGTCATTTTGACCTCAAATTCGGATTCAACGGTGTCTTAAAAACTCTTCAAACTTTTTTCTGCGTAGCTGTGTTATTATTACGTTAAAGTTTTGAACTAACGGTACGAGTACATTTGAATTTTTCTAGTCCAACTATTCGAATTTTTTAAACAACGATGGTATTTTCGTAGTTTAGCGGAATATTCGTTTTATTTCAAGCTGCGTTTATTTTTATAACTTACATTGTTCACATATTCTAATGCCGAAAAACTTTGATTCCATACGATTGACTTTAATTTGTTTCAAGGAAATATTTTCTTGAATTAAAATCACATTTGAATATATCAACTATCTATTGTTTAAACAAAAATTTATTATTTCTTTCAACCGATAACAAGGCTCTTCCGCGTTAGTTAATATTTCCACGACTGAAATGAATATTAATTTGCAACAATAGCTTCATACTTTCGGTTTAGATAAAATCATTTCTTTGTATTGAGGAAATATTTAATAGAACATATTTAGTACGATCATTTCTTCGAAACATGTAAACTTTGTTTCATTCAAGATATTTTTTTCAAAGTTTAGTAGACGAATTATAGCTATTTTGAAATTTGACGTAACGACAAAAGACACCCTTATTTTAGTGCATATTTTTGTCTATATTACACTTAACACTAGAAGTACCGGAGTTCGCCGTATCCCTTGAAGTACCACGTGAATCATTTTTTTCCCACAGTAGGAAACTACCGTTTTATTGATATTTGGGTGGAGTTTTGGTTGTAGCCATCTTTACAGTACGTTTAGAAAGACCTTCGATTGTAAACAAAGGATGATTCCGTCTCTAAAATGAATAGTACACTGTCTTAAATGAATTTTGAGAAATAAACGATTTATTACTATTTTTTATTTTACAGAAGAAATTCCTCAGTCGGTCATTAAAAATTAATGAAACAAGTAAGTAAAACAAAGTAAGACGGTTTTTCATTGTAAAAATATTGAAACAGAGTCAAAACATACTGTTTACCTATTGATATCAAGGGATAAAAACGTATAAGAACAAACAAATTCACTCTAGAATTATGAATATTTGAAAATATTTAAGAGCAAAGGTGTTGACTGAATTGTCTAAGCTGGGATGGTCTCACAGTTCAGACATTCGACAAGAGTTTTGACTTGGCAACTTTTGCACACATACTTATTGCACTTGAAACATACGCTTGATGTTTTATTCTTATTATGTTCTTTGCAGAAAACCTGAATTTGACAACGCTTTCTATTTCCAGGTTGGCCAGCGCCGGTACCGAGTGCCTGCAAGGGGAGATTGGCTCTTCTCTGCAGTTTGTAGTGGCCAGCAAGCTCATCTGCTTTGGTTGTGTTTGTCCTAACCTAACATTAAACTGTCGTTATATGATCCAACATCTGGTGAATAACGTCGAGGCCAGCTCAGATGCAATTTAGAGTTTCAAAACCGGTGTAATTGATATCAAATTGCGGTATACTGCGTATGGGTCAGAAATGACCCATGTGGCACTTCAGGTATAAAAAGTAAATTTTTCATACTTCTAGGTGAGCTAGGAAGACGAAATTTTGGTAAGTTGTACAACACCATAAATGATTAAAATTCTTGAAACGTTTGGTCCTCCGATGATTATAGACGGGGGGTACGGTCCTCGAGAAACCATCGTGGGTCAAAAATGACCCACGTGGTACTTCTAGAGTTAAATTAAAATATTAGTGGTGGAAAAGTAAGTACTTTTTGAGATAAGTTTCAAGACAGTTTAGCATACATCTTGAAGTAGTTCATTACTTATTTTGCATTGAAATTTACACTATGCCTCGGGCATGTGTTGACATGCTGCAAACGCACGTTTTTGACACCTCATGTTACTTTATCATGATATCCGATACGGAAATCAGTTTTGTTTCACTATAGATCATGTTCTGAGATACCAAAATAAAGTTTCGGGCTCATTTTTTTACAATACAATCAAAAGTTATGATAAATTATCCCTTGTACAGCAAAGTGCCCTGCCTGTATAATTTTTGTGACACATATAAGAAAACACGCATGTCTTTCACGTTCTGTTCAAATGTAATTATAAAATTTCTTAAATAAAGACACATTGTACTTCTTTTTACAAAATATGAAAGAATGTAAAATGTTGAGTGAAACGAGAACTTGTGGAGTAATCTATGATGATTGTACTGTGAAGAGTCATATAAATCACAATCCCTTTGTAGTATATAGAAGTAGATCAAAATGTTTTACGATTTTCTAGTCATCACAAATTTTAATGATCTTGCAAGACATAAAAACTCGTTTGCACCTTTCCACGCTCTTACTTTCAAGCACTTTGACTCTCACCCGCGTCGAGGAAGCAACGAACCGGTAAAGATGAAGTGCTCAGTACCAAGAAGTCGCGGTGACCAGTTGCCGGTCGCGAGTGCCATGCCATGCCGGTACGAGAATCGGCACAAGAATTGCGTGGAAATAGCCTCTAGTAATTTCACACGTTAGTGCTGGCGAAATTGTTCGCGGCTAGCACACACGATGCGCAGGTGACCAGAGTTCTTCACCACTGACCATCGCCGCTTAAAAATGCCTGCACGGTTGGTCCAGAACCGTTGCTTCATCATTTCCCCAATAGCTTAATTATTATTATTATACCATTAGGCCATATTGCTTTCTGTGCAAGCGTCACTCGCTCGGTGAGGAAGGGAGTAATGTGGAGGAGGGTGTATAGATTTTTAGATTGATCTAGAATTTCCATGTTATTTATTTAAATAACACGTTCTCCCAAGCAATCACCCCAAGTGAAGAGTCTCACAATGTCATCATGTAAAGCTCCTCACTCGGGCGCAATAGTAGCCAAGGTCTTTTGTTTTAGGCGTCGTTCACTTAACTCACACTCATCCTCATGCATTTCTGATAAACTATTTGTCGCCAAACTTTCTTGCCTTGACATACCTCTCTAGCTTCCTTCACGTCCATGCATTTTCTCATGTAAGCTCTTGTGTTCCTATGGCTTCTTATGTATCTGAAAGTAGGGTCTCATTCACAAATTCTAACAATTCTGTTCGTGGTCTGCCCCCTGGGCACATTGCCATTTACTTTACATTAATACACTTGTTTCGTCAGTCTTTCATCTTTTTTCCCCTCACATGCCCAAACCATCTTAACGAATTTCTTTCACATATGTCAACTAGTGTCTTCTCTATACCACATTCTTTTCGGATTATCTCATTACTCACTTTCTCCATCAGCGTATTACGGCACATCATGCGCAGGAATTTCATTTTAATCGCGTTAAGTTTACTCTCATAATTTTCTTGGTAGGTCCAGTCTGATTTAAACAAAACCAATCTCTTCTGAAGGTCTTTGTTTCCTTATATTCATACAAATTTTCGTATCAATTGATTACTGTTGCAGCAAAAACGATACCTTCAAATTTATTGTAATAATATGGTGTCCCGCATTTCGACTAATCGTTTTTTTTAGTGCAACTTTTTTTTGGGACGGGAGTGAATTGAAAAAAACGATCGACCGAACGAACGGAAATCTCGGTCTCTCTCCTACAAGTACACTTTTTTTATTTTGGTTTGAAACTTTTATTTCATGTTGAAAACTTACCCATTTAGCTGAAAATTTATACATTTTGTTGAAAATTCGTCCTTCAGTAGAAAATTAATCATCTTGGTTAAAATCTTTGCTATGTGCTTAAAAATTCAAATATATTGTTGATATTTTAATTATTTGGTTCAAAATTCAACTATTTTGGTAAATTCATTATTTTTAGTAAAAAATTCAACTATTCAGTTCCACATTCGTCCTTTTGCATTGCAAATTCATCTTTTATGGTGGAACAGTCTTCCTTCTCGGTTATGAATTCGGCCATTGGTTTAAAAAAGTACCCTTGTTAGTAGCAAATACTACTACTTTGGTTTAAAATTTAAATATTTTTTCAGAATGTGAGTATTTTATTTAAAATTGAATTATTTTTTTAAAATCATTTTTCGGTCTAAAATTCTTCTCTATTGCTGTAAATTTCGACTATTTGGTTGTTAATGCAACTGTTTGGTTGACATTTTTTTTAATGCGTCTTTCGGGTTTGAACATTCATCCTTGTTGATATAAATTACTTTGCGATTGAAAACTCAACTATTTTGTTGACAATTCAATATATTTAGACTTAAAATATTATAGTAATTGTACGCACGTCATATTAAATTCAATACGATATTTACAATGATTTTATTTAAAAGAATTTATTCCACTATTAGTCACTTATTTTTTTCAGGGGGGGGGGGGGTACAAGATAAATCTACGGTCGTTAAGGAGGTCAATCTTTGGTCAATCTTCAGGCTGAATATTACCTCAATTGGCTGGAATATTTAAACTAAATGAAGGAGCAGTAATATTGTAATTCGGTGTATTCGAAGTAGATAATTGTTCCCAGAAATGTCTTTGCGGATGCTGTCCTGTCTCCATTCTCCATGCTCAGTAATAAAATCGAGAAACTTTAGAGTTGCGAACCTTCCCATTTCGCATACTAATTAAACGCATCGCCATAAGCATTCTGAACCGCTTTCAGAATCTTTCTATGTGTAAATTTTGTCATGAACACTTATGCGCAACTAGACGAGGTGACTTTAAGGTCGTATGGCTCAAGAGCGTCTTAAACTTAAAGACTTGAACCATAGACAAGTCATGGTTCTTACCGCGACACGACGCGTAACGCGATGTAGCTTATTGCCAATGCATTTTAAGTAGTCTACGGGTCTCGTATTGTGCACCTGTGAATGGGTCTCACATTTGCCATTTGACCGTCTTACCCTCTTACGCCCATATGAGGCAGTACTTAAGTCGTTTTTGCAAAGCTTCAGCTATTGGATTTCCAAATAGGGTCGTATTGCTTCCATTTGAGTAATATTACTTGCTAAACTAGAACTACCGTCAAATGGGGTAATTATAAGGCTCTATAAGGCGCCGTCCAAAAATTACGCAACGCTTTTTTCTGACAATTATCACCCCTGCTACCGAAAACGCTACATAACACTTTTTATATACACTAGGAATCCCATTTAAGTGCGGTTTCGGACATAGTCCTAAATGGCCTTCTGTCAAACTGAACAATACATTTGCTCGCTCTGAGCGTAAACATATAGGGACTATTTACCTATTTCTTGGTAATTTGGACGTTTGCTAACAGCTGACAAAACTAACGCGCTGAGGGTACTGCCCGCTTCGACGCTACGGTACTGTTTATCACGCATGACTGAGCATCGCATCTCTCTCTGTCCCGCCGTCCCCACATCATCAAAATTCTAAGAACTGTAATTCTAGAAAAGACTTAAATGGGAGTTACATGAATGGGATTTTCAGTGTAGTAAGTGTGTGTAACTTTAACATAGGCTTAACGCTCTTGCATTACACACTCTTGGCGTAGCGTAACCTTGGTGAATGATTGACTATGATTTATTAGCATGTTTGCAATACGACTTTCTGAACATTTTATGAACAATAATTTCAGGATATATAATAAGATCCTATAATTAACAACAAATTTTTCTGCGGAGTAATGGTCTTAATCCATAATTACCAACCAAGGGCCGATCCAGTGAGAGCGATTAGACCCCCCCCCCGCGAATTTGAGAAACCAAATTGAAAATTAGAAAATATGTATATCAGGTACATTAAGCACATCAGGCCTTATGTATATATATTTTTCCTAAATTTAAATTTTTAAGCACGTCCCCCCTTTGTTAGTTTCAGTGAGTGGCAACCGTTCACCCCAATCCCCTATCTAACGTAATTTTTACCGACAAAATTTGTTTTGTTAATTTATTCAGGGCTTACCTGAAAATAACGTAAGACGATTTGCAGGGACAGAAGAGGAGGGGGGGGGGGCAAATGTTACCCTTTTTCTGAAATAACAAAGTAGTTCAATTTTTAAACAGCTATTTGTTTGTAAAATTTTCAAGTAAAAAAAGATGAATTCTCAGCCCAGAAGAATTATCTTCTACGATGAAAGACGAATTATCAACAAAATGCATGAATTTTGAACAAAGAGTTGAATTTGTATGCTAGAACGATCAATTTTGAATAAAAAAATGTCTTTAATTCAAGTGTTTGTTCACTTTGAACACCCATAAAATCCTTGGAAATAGCATTCACAACCTGAAAAATAACATGTTCTTCTGCAAGATATATAAACTTTAAAATGAGACAAAAAAATTGAAGAAAGCTTGATTTTTTTACTGATTCATACCCGAAAATATGTACACATGTTTTTTAGGAAACTGAAGCATAAAATATCTAATAGCCTTTTTCTCTTTTCTTTCTGATTTTTACTTTTTGAACAACTTTCTGCCATGAAAATGTATACTGTGAAACAGTATGTTTATATTTGAATATACTTTAATTAAATAAAACAGGGAAATTATAACAGAGCCGTAATGAAGACAACCGTATTATTTATAAGTCAGGATTTGATGTTTTAGGGTCTTCAAAATATTCTGTTGGTTGTTACAGAAATAAAAAATAGAAAGAGAAGAGTTGAAAGCTATTAAATCTTTTAGTTTTAATTTTTCGAATAAAATATGTGGACACATTTTCAGTCATAACACAGAGAAAAATTAAGCTTTTCTTAGTTCATTGCTCTTATTTCACAGGTTCCATTTTTCCAAAAAATGCGTAAGCTTATCAGATATCAGAAAAATTGTAATGGCTGTTAAGGGGGTATTCAGAATATATTGTCAATAATATATACTACAAATTCTTGTAGGCAACATTCATAATAATGTGAATGGAAAGGTTGAGATATAAGAGGAGGGCGTGAGGGTAGTAGGGTGGAAGGTGGGGAATGTGGGGGTGGGGAGTAAGGAAAGTGATAAGGAGAGGCGTGTGAGGAATGAAAGTGCGGAGGATAATTGGTAGGAGGGGGTGAGAGGACTGGGGACTAAGGGGCAAGTGGAGGGGAGTAGAGAGATGTAACATAGGATCGGAGAGGGTCAAATAGGATATGATAGGATACACGAGAAGAGAAGCGGAGGAGTGATCGGAAGAGTGATCGGAGGAATAGCATGATTTTAGCGAGTCAATTAACGTTAGAGCATGAGAATTACTCAAAGAATTTGTTTGAACCACCCTAGTGTATATTCAAGAAAGTATATACTAAGCATGTGAGTATAAGTTAGTTAAGTATATAGGTACAAGTATATACTTAAGTATATATTTCGAAATTATTCTATCTTGTGCTCTAAATTGGTAACTAGTTGTACGATTGTCAAAAACAGGTGTTTTACATTGAGAGAGAACGTCTGTGAGGCCTACTACTAAGTGACACGGACCTGCGAAGCTTCAGTCGACTAGTGTACGCAGTTGCGTAAACGTCTGACCACGCAAGCGTCATTTTTCATGGTGACGAAACGCTCCGAACAAATAGTGAGCCTTGAATTTTGCTAAAAACTTGAATATTCATGTTCGGAAACCATAATTATGATTTGGAAAGTCTATGGTGATGTGTCCATGAGGAATACTCAAATTAAAGAGTGGCTGAGGCAAATTAAAAGTAGTCGTACTGCAGGGGAAAGTAAACTCAGCTCTGGCAGGCCGACGACACGACGGCCAAAACACCTCAATATTTGGAACGAATGCGAGTGTTGATGACTAGAAGTCGACGTTTGATAGTGATAGAGATAGAGAAAGACCTGAGAATTTCAAAAACTATTGTTACGGAAATTTTGAACCAAGAGACGGACCGGTTTGTGAAACAGAGGCGCTTATTTGGCACTTTTTTGTGAAATACAGCCTTACACAACTTCAGAAACTCTCATGCAGTCCTTACCTGGCTTCAAGACATGCAGGAAATAGTACAAAATGCGAAAAATCAGCTCTTAACTATTTTGAAAAGTGATTTTAGGGAGAGCTTCCAAAAGTGGGAAAATCGTTTGAAGAAGGTTGTGGCTTCCAAAGGGGGAGTATTTTACAGCGGATGGCATCGCCATTGACCTGAATTAACTCTTACCTCTGGTACAGCACAAGGTCGGGTACTATCTGGACAGACCTCGTAGTAAAACCTACTTCTGTGGTAAAACTTACTGCGGTGTAAACTGCCTTTGACATCAAATTTCGATATGAATGATAAAAATAATATTAGCGTTTAAGCTTTTCATGAAATGAAATTTGCAATCACTTCATCGATTTTGTTTTCCATCTTTCTGTTTATCCAGGTCCAATCATGGGTACCTGACAAGATAAATAGACACAGGTACAAACACAACTAAACTGTATGTGGACGATGGAGACACTTCGGCAAGTAGATAGGTGCGGTACTGTACGGCAGATAGGGGCCGACCGTGAACGAAGACTCTGTGATCGCGACCGCGATCTTTCCCAGAAGTTCGCGTATAAACCGCGGAAGTAACAACAAATGTACCAGTATTCAACATCCAGTAAGCATGATTCTTTCCCATCAGGATCGACCTGTCCAAGGTTCATGAGCCTATATGTCTCCGGCATTTTGCCGCCACATATATACTTGGATTCTTTTATATTCATAGCTTAAAGATACTTGGATTGTACGGTAACTACGCTAATGGCGATGAGAGCTCGAATCAGTCTCGGAAAAACTCTTAGAGACGTCGTAACTCCAGATTGCTTTATCTCGAATGGAGAAACTGGATGCATACTTTCCTCGAGTCAAATAAAACCTTTATGTTTATAGTGCACCTATATATGAAAGCACAATGATTTCATTAAACTTAAGGAATCATTTTCTTATCACTAATCACAGTTTTAATGGCATTCGCTAAAAGAGTTTAATTCTTGCAAACTAAAACTAGTGAACGTAATTAAAGTAGAAAGAATGTGTTCTTTCATTGAAAAGAAAAAATATTAAAAAAAAAAATTTAACGTTTTACGTAGAGGGACGTCCACACACTTCACTACCAATTCGAGGGGGTGTGAGTTGAGGGGGCGTACCAAAAATTACAATTGAATTTCTGATGATAAATTTGCCACAGCCTGCAAATTTTGTAAAAGATTACCCTATAACGGTACGGTTCAATAATTTTTTAAGAAGTTTCAAAAACACTTTCGTATTTCAGACATCACGCTCTTTTCCCCCTTCTTGAAGAATTCTTCTTTTTCCTCCTATTTTCTAAAAATTTCCTCTTTTTCTCATTTTTTCACTTAAATTCAAACTAAGTTGATAGAACCTAATGAGAATGTTCAACTGTTTTCGTTCAAAAGTTAATTTTTTAAAGTTTATTATCATATTTTCGTTTGGAATTCATTTAATTTCGTCAAAAATTTTAGTATTGGGTTAAAAATTGAAGTATTTTGTTGAAAATTCACGTATTTTGTTTATTAATCGTCTTTTTTGGTAGAAAATAAATCTTTTCGGTAAAAAAACATCTTTTTGGTTGAAAATTCGACTAGTTGGTTGAATTTCAAACCCTTTTGTTGAATTTAATTTTTTCTTCAGGATTCATCATTTTAGTATAAAATTCTTATCTTTGGTTTTTGTTTTTTACGTATTTTATTTATTGAATGCGTCACTGTTGGCTCAACTCGCCTTTTTTTAAATGAAATTCGAACATTTTTGGGTTCAAATATTCATTTTTTTGTAGAAGGTTCATAATTCTCGTTAGAACTTTGACTGATTGCAAAATAACTTTTTTGCATAAAACTCAACTGTTTTCTTGAAAATTCGCCTTTTTCCGCTTAAGCGTGTACTAATTTAATAGGACCCGATACGAAAATTCACCTGTTTGTCGCTAAAAGTTCATTATTTTCAATTGAAAAGACTGTAATTGTATATTTTTGGTTTGGAAATAATTTCGTTTCGTTGAAAAATATAATACTTGGTTGAAAATTTAATTATTTTGCTGAAAATTCAACTATTTTAATGAAAAGTCATCTTTTTAGTTGATGATTCATCTCTTTGATTTAAAATTAAACTATGTTGTTGGAAATTCGTTGTCCTTTTGTGAAAAATTAATTTTTTACTTGAAAATATAACTACTTCATTTTCGGCTAAAAATGTATCTCTTTTAGTTGAAAATTCAAATTTATCGGTAAACAATTAATCCTTTTGGATGAAAATTCATGTTTTTGGTCAAAAATTCATCTACTTGATTAAAGATCAAACAATTTTTTCAAAAAGTATCCTTTTTGGTTGAAAAGTCAACTATTTTGTTGAAAAATCCTCTTTTTTGGTTGACTTCAACGGTTTTTTATTTCAAATTAAAATCTGTTGTTGAAATATCAACTATTACATTTTCTGTTGAGAATTCAGCTCTTTTGATTAAAAATTATTATTTGTAGAAAATTTAACAGTTTGCCTAAAAATGATTATTTGGATGAAGATTTTTTATTTTAGTTAAAAATTCATCTTTTTAGTGGAAAGTTGAACTATTTGGTTAAAAAATCATTGTTTGAATATACGTTTTTTTAAATTTAAATTTATTAATTTTACGATCGAAAATTCAACGGTGGGGTAGAAACTTGATCTTTTTCCGTTAAAAATTCAACAGTAGGTTTGAAAATTAGTTTTCTTAGCTAAAAATTCAAGTACTTCGTTGAAAATTCCTATAGTTTGTTTCAAATTTGTCTTTTTCAACAGAAATTTAATCCTCCTGTTTGAAAATTCAACTATTTAGTTTAAAGTTGATCTTCTTTGTTAACAATTGAATAATTTTCTTAAGAAGCAATCGTTTTTAGTACAAAATTTGCGTGAGTTTACTTTAGGCGGAGAGTCGCCATAATTTCATGTAATCTAAAGCAATTCTATGCAATGCAGAATAATCTGAGGTAATTCAGAGTAATTCTGTATATAAAGATAATCCAGGTCAATTTGATATAATCCGGAGTAATCCACCGCCTCTGGACCGAATATTGAGGAGTTGTTTCCCCCTCCCGCATATACACACACACACACACACACCCATATATATATATATATACACATCATAAGGATACCTATAGAATCTGTTACATCTGTTTTCTATAGTATTATCAAACTTTCTAGAAGTATAAAAAAAATCTAATATCTATGAAGTTCCTTTCAATCATAATTGACTTGTCGAAGATTATCTTTCAATCTTAAATCTATAATTATGGGCTCGAATCGTAGATTAGATTGCTGAAGTCCTACCATCATTCTGTGTTAATTAATCACGAGAGATTAATTTCTACGAAATAGAAAGGATTTCTCACCCCCATTAACGCCATCGTTTTTCAATTGAGTGCGAAAACGTTTAAAGTGCTTATCGAACCATGGCAATTAAAGATTGATGTACTATAGACGATACATAATTCGATGAATCGTAGATGAAAATCCCGCTGGCGATATCTTCAGTTAGGTGCCACGTTCAGTCATCATTTTTACCAATTGATTAGTTTAATTACCGATTATTAATGACGTCGCCGATTAGCTTAGTGCCATTAATGTTGGATTCACGATGAGAGAAAAGAGATGTACAATTCAGGAGAACTAAGATTGTCTCCAAGTGATGAAATAATTTATTAGACTTTTTGAACCTTCGGTCTATATGTAAAGCGCGTGATCAAAATAGGGTTTGAAAAATTATTATCTGAAAAGTTATAAAGTTTTCTTCAATTGAAATTTTGTTTTACATTTTTCGGGCTGTCTAGTGTCTTCTCACTTTTTGCCAGATTTGAGGATACTATCCTACTTCTTCCTTGTAATTAACCTTGTAATAGTATCCTAAAATGTGCAGAAAATGTTTGAAGACCCGAATAATGTAAAACAAAATTGAAATTCAAAACAACGATGAAGCTTTCCAGATAATAACCTTTTTAAACTAAAATATGCGGCTGAAATGAAAATCCTAGCGAGATTGCAGAAAATCAAATAAACATAAATTTAATGTGATGATATATGACCGTGAAAGTTAATAAAAGATAATTCTTCTTAACTAAATGCCTGCACTTTAAGCTTGACATTTTGACTTGTTGGAACATGTAACTTTACGTTCACTGCAACTTTCATCACTTTGCATCGTATTTTACATATCCAATCAGGAAAAACCACAAAATACCGAGATGCATAATCACAACACTAAAAACCAAATTGACGCAACTGACACTCAGGACAGTAGCCTTCAATTACACGTGCAAAGTAAGTGAACTGCTTTTAATTTTTCTTGTTTCCTTTTCAGACGTATTCCGAATAGAGGATGTTTACGACCATTAAACAACATTACGATTATTGCTATACCTACGCGAACACCGTAAAGCTAGATGGCCATTTTGAATTTTAATGATCGACAGGCTCGAGAGCTGTCCTTTCGCGGTTTACGTGGTTAGCTCGTAATATCTTAGAAAACATTGAACTAAGGTCAAGGGGTACTATGGAAAAAGTGTGCAAATACTAGAAATGTTGAAAATTGTTCTTTAGAGAAATATTAATCGTTGTCGGATTGATTAATTGTTTAATTGTTGCTCTACACTGAAAAAAGTGTTAATCAAAGAAAATTTACTTGATTAAACAAAATGATCGTACTGGATAAATGAATTGATATATTTCATAATAACATCTACAACTTTTGTTGATATCTCATTATCGTAAAGTGAATAGCTATAACAATACACAAGGAAGATTATTGAAAAGCAAAGATATAGGATTTTTGTGCTTCAGATAATTTACCTAATTTCTAATTACCAAATATGTGAAATTTTGTTTGCTTCCAGTAACCAAATAAGCTAATTCTTCTCCTGAATACCAGAGGTATTTAGGTACTTCGATTGAAGATATTTGTCGCAACACACAAAATCATCCAATCGAGTTCTTCCAGGGGTCAAACTTAATTATTTGACCTATATTTTGAAAAAATTTAGGAGTTTTTTCACTTTTCAAACAAAGTATTTTTCTCGACAATCCTAGTGAGTAGGCACGCACCCCTAAATCATTTTCTCTTGTCATATATCCAATATTAGTCAAATAAAGTAAATAGATATGCAGGCTATAAGAGAAGTGATACAAGATGTTTAATAGCAAATTTAGCAAATTTTATTTCACGCACGAGGTTAAGGAAGATTATAAAATTGCGTTCGTGGGATAAATGACAGAGAAATTATCAACTGGTATCAGAAACCTATCTGGTCGAGCTAGTATCTCAATTTTCACTCTTATCAACCCATTAGATACAAAAGAGGTGTAGTCAAAAACTTGGTAGACAGAGCAGTAAAATTAGCTGACAGAACATTCCATAAGGAAAATTTAAAGAAGGTTAGAGATGTTTTGACTACAAATAGTTACCCGCGAAGGTTTTGGGATATCACAATAAAAAGCAGATTAAAGATTTTTCATAGCGGAAATAACGGAGGGCCCCAGCGGTCATAGGAGACTCAACCCCCATCACCAGAAAATGAGCTGCAACACACAGTAGAACAAACGTAAAACATGCCAGACAGTAGCCAAACCCCCAGAAAGTTTCTGTCTCTGCCTTATGTGGAAGGTTTTTCACATCAAATTATGGGAATGTTAAAGTCATATAATATAAAAACATCTTTCACAAAGCCCTTTGATTTATGGCGATTTTTCACTAAAAACAAAGAGAATTTGAGCAAAGACTTTCTATCAAATGTGGTTTGTTGCATTTCATGCGGAGGCTGTAATGCATACTACATAGGGAAATCTAAAAGATACTTGAAAACTAGAATTTATGAGCACAAAACGGACCCCCTCAAGCCTCCAGAAAAAAAGGCTTTAACAAGGCATTCGTGATATCACGATCATATTTGAAAATTTAAAAATTCAGTAATTCTAGAGAAAACCGAAAATGCACAAAAAACGTCGAGTCTTGGAAATGACATGTATATTCACAACAGAAAGCGTTAATGAATGGGTGAAAGTATAAAATCTTTTAGAATTCTATCTTCCGTCGCTACACGAAATAAAACAGTCCAATATACAAATTAAAGAAAATCGGAAATCAAAATTTGAAAGAATCCAACAGAAAATTAAAAATTCGCTACAATACGAAACAAATTTTAGTAAGTGATGTATGAAAAGTAAATGAATTGTGAACATCAAGGCCAGAAGTAAGTATACTGTTAAATTGTGTAAGTCAAAAAATGTATACGTTATAAACTATTTTTTCAATTGAAAATTATAATGTATTAACAAAATTTTTACACATTTTGATGATATATTTGATTATTTGTATATTGTACTTACCACTTTTCTCCAAGGCGAAACACACAATGCTCAACATAACATTTTCAATTCAATTTAACATTTTCTGTAAAGAGAAGGAGACAGATGTGCGCACGCGATTGATCCTTAGAATTGGTTGGAATTTTTGGAGCTTGCGCATGTTACAAATTCGAAAGTATGGAGTTTGGCTTCCATATACTACTTCGTGGGAAAAACAATGGAAAATGGAAAGTGATCGAAAAGCACGTGGCACGAAACATTGAAGGAAATGATTGAACAGAGCAAGGCGCATTTTTCTTTGCACATTTCTTCTTTCCCCATTCATATTCTCATTTTAAGAATATTTTATTTATTTGGTTAGAAGATACTCTTAAAATGAGAATTTCGCTTAGTTCATTAAGAATATTACTAAAATTATGCCTGTAAGAATAGACACTCTCAATGTTAGAATATCGTTTTTTCGGTGTATTGATCCCTAAGACCAGGGATTTGTCAAGTCCAAAAAACTACAGACCCATAGCTTGTTTAAACACCAGCTACAAGCTATTCACTGGCATCCTCAAAAAAAAATATATTAACATCTATCGAGCCGGTATGGAGTGCAACAGTTGAAGAACGTGGATGCAAAGAGGGCTGGCAGGTTGCAGGGAGAACCTGTTAACAGACAGGTTTATTACCCAGGACTCGATCAGGTATCGACGCAATCTGTCCATGGATTGGATTGACTACCGTAAGTCATTCGATAACACGAACCGTGAGCTACTTATCAAGCTTCTTGAGTGCCTGGAGGTGCATCCAAACATAGTAAGATACATACAAGAGCTTATGCTCTTGTGACAGATAAGATTTGTCATAACATCTGACAAAAGAGAAGTCATTACAAGCTATATCATACATAAGAGAAGGTTCTTCCAAGGAGACTCTCCAAGTCCGACACTTTTCTGCATCTCCCTCTTGCTTCTATCTATTAGGCTCCAAGGCTAGGCTCAGGATACCTATGTGGCCCTCTGAACAGTAGAGAATATAAGGTCAACCACCTTTTATACATAGGCGACCTTAAACACTTTGCTTTCGCAAAAGTGGACCTCAACATCCTTGTGGAGGCGGTATATAGGTATTCTAAAACGATTGGCATGAACTTCAGACTGGACAAGTGTGCCTACGTTCACCTAGACCAAGGAAGACTAGAAACTACATCATCGCGTGATGATCAGGATATTTAACTCATAGGCGGAAATACCATTCAATATCTTGGTAATAGGGAAACGTATACATATCTTGGAATACTGCAAGCGGAAACCTAAAATGTGCGTGTGCTGGAAACGGCCCTTGAAAAAAGGTATCGTCAAATTCTCAGAAAAAATTGGGCTATTTGGTTCCAGCGACACTACACATGACGTAACATCACTAAAACCATTGGTACTCAAGAGTCGTGTACAGGAAGCAGAACATTCGCTTCTACTAAGAGAACATGCTGACAAGCCCCTTTATGGTAAATTCTACGGCATCATACGTAGAGAAGAGGTCTTGATGGGTCTGTATAACATGTTTCTCAAGTCTGCGGGATTGAGATCGGAGACTGGAGAATTTCTTTTTGCCTGTCAAGACGGCTCAATAGACACCTTAGTTTACCGCAAGCGCATAATGAATGTACCTGTAGACGATACCAACTGCTGAGCGTGTAAGCAAGAGCCAGAAACACTTGGACATGTTCTCAGTGGATGCTGAAAGTATGCAAGCTACGGGTACATAGGGAGACACAATGCGGCTCTAAAAGTGTTATATTACCATATTGGGCACTTCTATGGTATTTATCTATTGCCCGTCTTGCCATACGCCCAGGGGAAACTCGAGTGCGTTGTGGAGAATGTTCAGTGTAAGATCTACTGGAATTTCTCATTCTCCATCACTCAACGTACCAGTTTTACGAAGCTGGATATTGTCCTCCAAGATCTAAAGACGAAGATCATTCACGTGATTGAATTGTCGGCACCAGCCGATGGTAATATCACGGTAAAGGAGAAAGAAAAACGGGCGAAATATCAAGGACTTCTTTTCGATCTGAGCAGGCTGTACCAGGGCTACAAAGTCCATCCTTTAGTTCTCATAATCAGCTGTCTTGGAGTTGTGAAAGCTTTATTTCTTAGCCAACTCAATAAAATCTCGACTTGTCAGCGCCGGGCTCAGTCCATCATGAGCTGGATGCAAAAGGCTCTTCTTCTACGATCACTCCATCTCGTCTGTCAACACTGTTCCTCATGACATTCTACAAAGATTGGTAGATCTAAAAAAGTATCTAGAGGTCAAACCTACATCTCCAACTGTCCCGTCTGCGGCGTAAGGTCATGCGCGGCTAGAGACATGACTTCAAGGAACAGTGTTGCACGATGTTATCTCGCGTAAATTTCCCGCTCTTACTTAACTTCTAGTACCAGCAGGAGTAGAAGTGGATGACGTACACGTTTCAGTTGCGTCTAGATTGGTTGCTTGAAGAAACCGTAATCGTAGCATCCGGAGCCTACAACTTCTCATTGCTAAAATAAACCACTCAGGCGGTTCGGCGCTCGGACTTCACGTTAGAGGTCCGGTGTTCGATCCCTAAGTCCGCAGTTCTGCAAGTGTTTCTATGTACCTTCATTGAGGGTTTGGTGCTCCGGAGCCCATCTTAAGCTGTTGGTGCCCCCATCATGCAATTGGCTGTAACCTAGTCCGTGGATGGCAGCGTAAAAAACCAGGCTTTGCCCAATATGTTGAATTAGGCGTGCTGCTCTTATCTGCTCACTTGATTGCATTACAAAATTGGGTCCGTGACTGACCAGATATACCGGGAAATCCCCGTGCAAACTTGATAAAAAAATTTAATTCTTAACGAAAATGTCTTCGACATATTGGGCTGTAACTATCTTAAGCCTGAGAGAAAAATGAGCTTCATTATTTTTTCATAATAATAATAGTAGCTCGATGGTAATCGATGGCAGCTCTAAGAAGGCATCCAGAAGCGAATAATATCACCTTCAACGATCGCGGCCGCTGTGCAAGGGCAACAGTGGTAAAAGAAATCTACAAACTACACCATGCTCCTGATTTTGTACCTTCTACAACATCGTCGCAAGAGCGTTCAAACATCGTATAACCCTAATTCATAACATCCATATTTCATCAGGCACTTGACTTAGTCCGCGGCTGATAATGAAAAACAGGGTTCGCCCGAGAACAAGCTTCGAAAAAAGGTAATACTGGTAAGACTAGAAGTGCGTGACATTCCATGATATCTATCTCAATGCCGATTCAATACTGGGATTGGGAAGGGGCGCTGTATCATTTTTAAAGAGACCTAGAACCATATGTTTTTTAAACTTAACTTTTATTATTACTACACTCTTATGATATTTTGGAAATAAAATAGTAACTTTTCATAATAATAGTCACTTTGCTCATTTTTGGATTCAAGCAGAGATATCCGCATTTTTGAATAGTATAATTTTGAAATCCAATCTCATTTTTATCAAACATCTAAACTAATGATGTTTCAGTACAGGAATCTCGCACTTGAATATGAAACAGCCTGTACCACCATTGTCACGAGGTTTCGGTATCTTGATCAACTTTCCACTATCGCAATTACCTGTAAAGACATGTAAAGTCATGATTTTACTGTCAATTATTTTCATCCGCAGAGGGAAATAATTGACAGTATAATATTTCTGAATTTGTAAGGAAGGATGTTTGGAAAATCTCTTCCTAAAGTATAGATAAGGCAACCTACGTATGGTAAATAATTATAAATTAAAAATAATAATGTATGAGACGTATATAATTTATTTTAACTAATTGTTAAGGCGATACACACGTTGAATGATTCAAACTAATATCAATCGTTTGACGTACAAGTAGTTTTAATAACGATTATCTATTCTAGGTTGCATTATCTATTGCAGGTCGTCTTAACTCAAAATAGAGTTAGATTTGTCTTCCTATGATTACATATTTTTTATTTACACTTATGCTAAACTTTATTTACTAACATTACTCTTAAGTGTCAGGGACAATAATTATATTAAGAATTTAATCCTACGGTTCAAAACATAAAAACAATGTTGGTAGATTAAAAACCAACACCGTTTGCTTTCCCACTTAAAAAATAAGTAATAAGAGAAACTATAAACTGTAAGTCCTGCAGGGCTTGCCGAAATTTAATATGTGAAATAATCTAGCGTATACGGTTTATAACTTACTCCCTCTTCTTAGCAGCTAATCCTGAGTAGTGATCAATGCATAGATACGTATTATTGTTAGAAACAGAAAAGTAAAGAATTATTAGGAGGTGAAGGTATAGGGCAAGAGAACTGCGACATAGAACATTATGAATTAGAAAACCCAGTTGGAGGTAAAGTGACCCCGTTGTGCCTCCATATTGCCTGTCACGTGACGCTGTGACGTCATGATTTCAGATCCCAATAGGAGAGCCATCCCCCTGGGCTAAAGAGTAGTGGGTAAAGGTGTGCAAATGATCAGCCTGTGCTTTAGCGGTTGGGGCGCGGAAGCCGACTAATTTTGCGATTAGTTAATTCTCTCCACGGCGGGAAATTCAAACTTCTCACTACACTATTTTGACCAAAATCGTATTAGAAATGAGTTTAGATCTTCAATTGAACAATAAAATACATGAAAAAGGTATCTAAATGATAATTAATCTGTAAATGAAAAAGCGCCTCAATAGAAGTTTCGTAAAACAATATTTTTCAATACAGATATTAAATTGTCATCCAGAGTCCGGCCATCTTGAGATGTGATGTCACCCGGTGAAAAATCGACAAGGAGGGCGCTCGCGTCTCGAAGTGCACGCACGCGTCGCCGCACGTCGCCGGCAAACTGGTCCTCTTGCTGTACGATTTGCGAGGTTTCGTCGATCCAAGTACTCCCAGAAGTTCGGAAAATCAGCGAAACTACAAACTACCAGATTCCCTGGACCCGAGGATCGTGGTAAGGATCGCGGTAAGGATTTTGTCGCATGTGCTTAACCGGATAGTAGTTTTTGCCTGATGCGTTGATTTGCGTGGAGGTGGTGTTGATTGCGTGCACCAGTGGCGGCGCGGTTCGAAAACGTCTAAGCCAATCGCGTCGCTCGCAGCCATTAGGTTGAGTTCGTGGCACGCCCTACGTTCCCTACGACTTCCTTCTTTCCGGGATTCTCTGCAAGGAAGGATGGCGCAGAACAATTATTTCGGATTTACTCACGGCGGAACTCAATATGGGTACGAAATCGTCTGAATTTACTCTTTATTAAGTAGCTAGTGTTAAGCCTCCAGGTTTTTTTTGCGACGGGCTGGGCGCGATCTAAAGTTCTCTGAATTACTCTTTAATAATGTTCGATGGCTCTAGCCGGCTCGGCCGCCATTTCTCGACGTGTGTGGAGCGTCATGTTATATAGTGGATTTTGAAATCAGTTGAGGCCGATTCTAAATTATTTTGCTCGATTTTATTCAAACCGATTTTCCCCTCCGGTGCCACGATCAACTCGAGACGTGCGTTTTCGAAAACTAGCAAATTCAATTTGTTACTTAGGGCGACCAGCGGATACGCAGTGACGCCAGCGGCACAAGCCGTCCAATCCTACGACGCTGCTAAGACTTATTATCAGCAACCAGCCGCTGCAGCCGCCGCTGGTACCTACGCCGGTGAGTCCATGACGCTTTTTTTTATTCATAATTCCAGGGTCCTCGTCCTCGTTCTCTCGATTCCTTCGAGGAGAGGTTCCTGGCTTTGTCACTTTTTTCCGTACCGAAATTCCGCTACTAAAGGCCGGATTTCGTGGGCGTGTGTACCCGGACCTGGAAAAGGGGCTATGGTACGGAATTTCGGTACTAGCATTATTTTTTGTTTGAAGCTTTTATGTGTATCTCCACGTGCTTGCACTATCATGCTTTTTTGAACATCATTTTTCGAGAACGATTTTAAGACTGCATTGTGTTCTTGCGATAAATTCAAGGGCTTTTTTGGGTAGAGTTGGAGCGAGCTTGTTATCGATTTTGGCTCTGCTTGGGGAATTTCTTTTTAGTTTGGATGTTTTTGGTCAATTTAGAGGCAGTAAGAGGTTTAGTTTTGAACTGCCACTTATCGTCTGATATTTCGGTACGCTTTTCTATCGTGGGATTCCTGTTTTGTTGAAATATTTTACATGTTTAGCGAGAAAAACATTTACAGGCTTCACACTCACCTTTTTTAAAAATAAATCCTTTTTTCCTCCCCTTTTTCAAGAAAATTCCACTATTTTTGTTTGTGGCTTAATTATTTTTGGTTGAACAGTCTACTTTTATATTTTTGGTTTAGAAATGATCTCTTATGGTTAAAATTTCTACTATTTTGTTGAAAATTCAGTTATTTTGTTAAAGTTATCTTTTTTTGGTCAAAAATTCAACTGTTTTGTTGTACATTCGTCTTTTTAAAGTAGAAAATTCGTTCTTATGGGTTCAAAACTAATTTTTTTGGTTGAAAATTCATCTGCCTTTGTTAAAATTGTAACTATTTGGTTCTAAATGCAACTGAAAGGTTAACAATTATTTTGTTAAAAGGTAATTTTTTTTGTCGAAAATTTAACTTTTTTGTTGTTTATTCGTCTATTTTGCTTTAAATTTCAACTATTTTGTTGTAAGTGCAACCGTTTCGTTAAAAATAAGTATTTATTCTTTGAAAATTTAATTCATTTTTAAAAAGTCCGCTTATTCGTGCTATAATTTGGTTAAAAATTATCTTTTTTGGTTGAAAATTTAATTATTATGTTAAAGTTATCTTTGTTTGGTCAAATATTCAACAGTTTTGTTGTACATTCGTCCTTTGAAAGTAGAAAATTCGTTCTTATGGGTTCAAAACTAATTTTTTTGGTTGAAAATTCACCTTCCTTTGTTAAAATTTCAACTATTTGGTTGTGATGTAACTGTTCGATTAAAAATGATTATTTTTTTTGTTGAAAATTTAATTATTTTGTTAAAAAGTAATTTTTTTTTTTGTCGAAAATTCAACTTTTTTGTTTGTAGCTTAATTATTTTTGGTTAAACAGTCTGCTTTTATATTTTTGGTTTAGAATTGATCCCTTCGGTTAAAATTTCTACTATTTCGTTGAGAACATAATTGTTTTGTTGAAAATTCAATTATTTTGCTAAATCTATCTTTTTATGGGTTCAAAACTAATTTTTTTTTAAATTCATCTTTCTTTGTTAAAATTTCAACTATTTGGTTCTAAACGCAACTGGAAGGTTGAAAATCATTTTTTTGTTGAAAATGTAATTATTTTGTTGAAGCAATTTTTTTTTTAGTCAAAAATTCAACTTTTTTCTTGTACATTCGTCCTTTTAACGTAGAAAATTCGTTCTTATGGGTTCAGAACTAATTTTTTTGGTTGAATATTTGAAAATTCCTCTTTGTTTAAAATTAACTTTGTTTTTGAAAATTAAACTATCTTCTGAAAGAATTCATATTTTGGGCTTGAAACTTTAGCTATTGTATTGAAAATGAAACAATTTTTGGTTAAATTTAATCTTGGTTGATTAACAATTCGAGCGTTTGGCTGAAAATTCATTTTTTCTAAAAATTTCAAATATTTGGCTGTAAATGCAACTGTTTGGTTAAAAAGATTATTTTTTTTGTTGAAAATTTAATTATTTTGTTGAAAAGTAATTTTTTTTTAGTCCAAAATTCAACTTTCTTCTTGTACATTCGTCCTTTTAAAGTATAAAATTCGTTCTTATGGGTTCTAAGCTAATTTTTTTGATTGAAAATTCATCTTTATTTGTTTAAAATTAACTCTGTTGTTGAAAATGTAACTGTCTTCTAAAAGAATTCATTTTTTTGGCTTGGAACTTTAACTATTGTGTTGAAAATGAAACTATTTTTGGTTAAAGTTTAATCTTTTAATTAACAATTCGACCGTTTGGTGGAAAATTCATTGTTTGTTAACATTTCAAATATTTGGTTGTAAATGCAACTGTTCATTCAAAAATTATTATTTTTTGTTGAAAATTTAATTATTTTGTTAAAAAGTAATTTTTTGGATCGAAATTTCAACCTGTTTGTTGTTTATTCGTATATTTTGCTTTAAATTTCAACTATTTGGTTGTAAATGCAACTGCTCGGTTAAAAATGACTATTTTTTAAATACAATTTTTTTTTTTGGTTCACAAGTTATATTTTTTGGTCGAAAATTCAACAGTTTTCTTGTACATTCGTCTGATTTGCTTTAAATATTAATTATTTGGTTGTAAATGCACCTGATTGGTTACAAATTATCCACTTTTGGTTTAAAATTCAACTACTTGGTTAAAAAATAATTTGATTTTTAAGTTTTTTGTCTAGATGAACTAAAATCAATATTTTTTAATATTGATTATTATTAATTTTACAAGTGGAGCTAGAGATTTTTTTACAACTTATAAAATTAATAATTATCAATATTAAAAAAATATTGATTTTAGTTTATGCAGACATTTTGCTTTAAATCTTTTTTTGACTAAAATTGTAAATATTTTGTTAAAAAAGTCATATTTTTTGGTCGAAAATTCAATTGTTTTGTTATATATTCGTCTCTTTTGCTTTAAACTTCAATATTTTGATTGTAAACGCAACTATTTGATTAAAAAGGATTATTTTTTGGTTAAAAATTATTATTATTTTGTTTAAAAATTCAACTATATGATTAAAATTTTAATTATTTTGTTGAAAATTGAACTATTTTGTTAGTCATTTATTGGTAAAAAAAAAATCAGCCGTTGTTTTGTTGTATATTCGCCTTTTTGGATTAAAAATTAAACTATTTGGTACAAAATACAGCAGTATTTTGTTAAAGATTAATCATTTTTGTTTGAAAATTCGATCATTTGGTTAAAAATTAACTGTTTTGTTGAAAATTAACTATTCTGTGTAATAAATTGGTGTAGAAAATTGATTCTTTTGAGCTTGAAAGTATTTGTTTTCTTCAAAAGTCATCTTTCTTTGTTTAAATTTAACTTTTTTGTTGTAAAATTCAACCGTCCACAAACAATTATTTTTGGCTTGACAATTTAACTATTGAATTGAAAATTAAACCTTTTTTTTATTAAGGTTTAATCCATGTTGATTAAAAATTTGATTGTTTGATATAAAATTAATCTTTGTAAATTGAGAATTCAACTATTTTGTTGAATATTTAACTATTTGGTGTTAAATGAACTATTTGGTGTTAAATGAACTATTTTGTTAAAAAATTAATTTTTTATTGAAAATTTAACTATTTATTTCAAAATGCTAAAATAAAAGTGAACTGTTTTTTTTTTAACATTCGCCTTTTTAGTTTGAAAACTCAACATTTTTGTTGACAATTGATCTTTTTTTTTTAGACCTAAATTACTTTGTTAATAATTAATGGGTTGAAATATGAATCATTCATTTTCCTTTAAGAATTTTTTTTTGTTTTGTTTGTTGAAAGTTCAACTATACTTTTATACCTTTGTTTAAAATTAATTGTTTGTTAAAGATTCATAATTTCAGTTGAAAATTCATTTGGTTGATTAAAAAATTAACAAGTGAAAATAATTGTATTTACAAGAATTTTTTCCAATATTTTCGTTAAATATCCCCCTACCTTCCCTATTTTAGAGCTTGTAGGCTGTGAAGAAGTCTACATTTGTTATTTTTTGTCTAAAAATGGTAAAAGTTCCTTCAACGTTTTTTTTTAATTCTAAATTTATTTTTAGTTTTGTACATTCCTAAGTAAGATAGGGGACCGTCATTTCAAATTTCCTTTTTAGAAAATACCATATGGAATTAAATTTTTTTGGACCAGAGTGTTCTTTTTTTTAACAACCAGGGTGGTCACTAAACCGTAAAATGACCGGAAATATATATCTACACATTCTTTATTAGTTTTTTACGGCTAACCTCTATTTTTTGTTAAATAAGAAGAAAATAAACTTTTTTTTTGTTTTTAATTATTAAAAATCTCATTTTTACGAAGCAAGATGTGAATAGTAGTTCATGGTTCAAAATTGTTCCCCTTTCTAAAGTATATATAAAATCATACCCTACCAGATTTTATCTTGTCTATTTTATACCATTTTTCTAGTAAAATAAAAACATTTTATTGCAAAGAACATTTGTTTTTAGTTCAGTAATAACGTGAAGAACATTATCCATGAGATTCTTATAATTTTTTAGCTTTCCCAGTGGATAAAAATTTGGTTTTATCTTTGAAATTGAAGAAACTTTTTTTTTTTATTGATAATAAATCATTTCAATTTTATAGCTGTGCTAAAATTATTTTTGTTTATCGTCCATTCTTATTGTTGAGTCTAAAGCAAATTAAAAATGGAAGTTTTATAAATAAGGAAATTAGGTATTTTGTTTAATCCTTAAAAATTAATTTCTTTTGACTTAAAAATAGGAATTCATGACGATAAAAATCATTTTAGTACAACTGAAAGGTTCAAATTATTTCTTATTTATCTGAAGTAACCAAAACACATTTGAGAACAAAATTTGTTTCTTCAAATATAGAGATAAAACCAATTTTTCTCCGCTTTGAAGCTCAGGAACCATAAGAATCTTATGGACTATGTTCTTTACATTATTACTAAACTAAAATTAAATGTTTAAAAAAAATAAAATCTAGGTAGATAAAATAAATGTTATTTTAGTGGATTATTTTTTAAATTTCTAAAGTACACAAGAGAAAAATCCAGAATGGTGGTCGACCATTTCGCCATCTGGTCCCAAGAATCAGAACTAGAAAGAGTAGGTAGAATTTCAAAGAAGCATTTTAATTTTTGTAATTAAAAGTGGCATATAAAATGGATATCGAAAAATGTACTTGAGACTAATAATACAACAAAATTATCTAGATTATGTAAATAATATGGATAATAGCCGACTGGAATTGAAATACGAATTCTAATCTAAATTTTAGATTAGGTTTTTTAAATAGTTGATATTTCATGTATAAATTAACAAAAATTTAGTTTGAATTCGTGTTTCCTTTCAAATTTATAATAAATAGGGTAATTTTTTAATAAAAACAACTTCGGACTATAAAATATTCTTAATTTACAAGTTGTTTTTACTTCTGCAGTAATTATTGAAGATCAGTTCATATTTAGGATTTTGAAGTTAATGTTTCATTAAAAAATTTGGGATAGAAAACTTTCTTTTTAGATATTCTACCTAATTACATATTTTTGGTCCAGAATTCATATTTTTTGTTACTAATTATAATATTTCTTTGAAAATTTAATTATTTTGTTGTAAATTCAACTATTTTGTTAGTCATCTTTTTTTTTGACGAAAAGTCATATTTTTTGTTTGAAAGTTATTTCTTTCTAATTTAAAATCTACTATAATATTTTTGGTCCAGAATTCATCTCTTTTGTTTAAAAATTTTACTGTTTGTATGAAAATTTAATTATTTTGTTGTAAATTCAACTATTTTCTTAAAAAGTAAATTTTTTGGTTGAAAATTCAATTGTTTTGTTGAAAATTCATCCTTTTGGATTGAAAAGTCATCTTTTAATAGGAAAGTCCTTTTTTTCTTTAAAACTCAACTTTTTGATTGAAAATGCAACTTTTTTGGCCCAAGTTAATCATTTTTGTTTGAAAAGTCGATCATTTTCTTGAATCATCTTCATAGTTTGAAAATTCAATTATTTGGTTAAAAATGTATCTTTTTTGGTTGAAAATTCTTCTTTTTATAGTTAAAAGTCAATTATTTTTAATTTACGTTCTGCTATCATATTTTTGACCAAGAATTCATATTTTTTTGTTCCAAATTATAATATTTGTTTGATTATTTAATTATTTTGTTGTAAATTCAACTATTTTGTTAGTCATCTTTTTTTTTTTTTTTTAAGAAAATTCAAATGTTTTGTTGGGCAAACATATTTTTGGATGTAAAATTCATCCTTTGGGATCGAATATTCTTAGAGAAGTCTTTTTTTTCGTTGAAAATTATTTCTTTTTAATTTAAAAGTCTACTATAATATTTTTGATCCAGAATTCATCCCTTTTGTTTAAAAATTTTACTGTTTTTTATGAAAATTTAATTATTTTGTTGTAAATTCAACTGTTTTCTTAAAAAGTCTTCTTTTTGGTTCGAAATTTGGTTCTTGAGAATTCATTCTTTTTATTTGTAAAGTCTGCTATTATATTTTTGGTTCAGAATTACTTTTTTGATTAAAAATTCTACTATTTGTTTGAAAGTTTAATTATTTTGTAGAAAATTCAACTGTTTTCTTTAAAAGTAAATTTTTTGGTTGAAAATTCATCCTTTTGGATTGAAAATTCATCTTTTAATAGGAAAGTCCTTTTTTTTTTTAAACTCAACTTTTTAAAATTGAAAATGCAACTTTTTTGGTCCAAGTTAATCATTTTTGTTTGAAAATTCAATTATTTGGTTAAAAATTTATCTTTTTTTGGTTGAAAATTCAGGTTTTTATAGTTGAAACTCAATTCTTTTTTATTTAAACGTCTGCTATCATATTTTTGGTCCAGAATTCATATTTTTTGTTACTAATTATAATATTTCTTTGAAAATTTAATTATTTTGTTGTAAATTCAACTATTTTGTTAGTCATCTTTTTTTTGACGAAAATTCAAATTTTCTGTTGGACAAACATCTTCTTGGATGTAAAATTCAACCTTTGGCATTGAAAATTCATAGAAAAGTCATATTTTTTGGTTGAAAGTTATTTCTTTCTAATTTAAAATCTACTATAATATTTTTGGTCCAGAATTCATCTCTTTTGTTTAAAAAATTTACGGTTTGTATGAAAATTTAATTATTTTGTTGTAAACTCAACTATTTTCTTAAAAAGTCCTCTTTTTTGGTTCGAAATTTGGTTGTTGAAAATTCATTCTTTTTATTTGCAAAGTCTACTATTATATTTTTGGTTCAGAATTACTCTTTTGATTAAAAATTCTACTATTTGTTTAAAAGTTTGATTATTTTGTAGAAAATTCAAGTATTTTCTTAAAAAGTAAATTTTTTGGTTGAAAATTCAATTGTTTTGTTAAAAAGACATCCTTTTGGATAGAAAATTCATCTTTTAATAGGAAAGTCCTTTTTTCCTTCAAAACTCAACTTTTTTTTATTGAAAATGCAACTTTTTTGATCCAAGTTAATCATTTTTGTTTGAAAATTCGATCATTTGGTTGAATCATCTTCATAGCTTAAACATTCAATTATTTTGTTAAAAATGTATCTTTCGTGGTTGAAAATTCATCATTTTACGGTTGAAAGTAAATTCTTTTTAATTTAAATGTCTGCTGTCCTATTCTTGGTCCAGAATTCATCATTTTTTGTTACGAATTTTACTATTTCTTTCAAAATTTAATTATTTTTTTGTAAATTCAACTATTTTGTTAGTCATCTTTTTTTTTGACGAAAATTCAAATGTTTTGTCGGGCAGACATCTTTTTGGATGTAAAATTCACCCTTTTAATTGAAAATTCCTAAAAAAGTAATCTTTTTTTGTTAATAATTTATCCTTTTTGACTGAAAATTAATCTTTTTGGGTTGAAAGTTATTTCATTTTAATTTAAAAGTCTACTATAATATTTTTGAACCAGAATTCATCTCTTTTGTTCAAAAATTTTACTGTTTGTGTGAAAATTTAATTATTTTGTTGTAAATTCAACTATTTTCTTGAAAAGTCCTCTTTTTTGTTCAAAAATTCTGTTTTTTTTTAACATTCGTCTTCTTGGATTGAAATCCATCTTTCTTGGTTGAAAATTCAACTGTTTTTGTTTAAATTTTTATCTTTTTTGTTTGAATACTGGAACATTTTGTTGAAGATTCGTCTTTGTTGATAATTCAACTGTTGAGTTAAAAATTCAACTTTTTGTCTATTTTCATTCATTTATTTTCAATAATTTACATGATATATTTTACCTTGGAGTTATTATAAACGCTTCAAATTCAACAGGGAAATAACCTGGATTTTTTTTTCAAATAAAATTTTACCTAATCTTTTTAGTTTTGATTTTTGACACCAGATGGTGTATCGCAGTTTGAACATTCCCAATAATTATATATATTTCAGGAAGAATAGTTTTTAACGATAATCTACCGATATCCCCGAAACAGGTACAAAAGAAAAACTGGATGTGAAAGCTCTATTGTTCTTTTGGATTCAACTCAATCGAGGCTAGCCGTATTTTTTTTAGCATGTCTGCTTGTAAAATTGATAATCCGAACTAAATTTCGAGTGGGATTTGTTTTGATATGAAGATTTCTAAACACAAATCTTCTTTTTATTAACAGCTAATCCAGGCACTGTGCCACAAACCTACGACTACGGTTACGGTCGAGCAGCTCCAGCTGCAACTTACGACGCTACCAAGACTTACTATCAGCAACCAGCTGCTGCACCCGCGACCTACACTACAACAGAAACTCACTACCAGGCTGCAAAGCCCGCTTATAGTACGACAAGTGCCTACACCGGCGCTCCCAGACAAGCCACAACAACCGGACCAGCCAAAACTTATCAAGCATCTAGCACAGCTTATCAGCAGCCCAATCCCGCCCAGGCTGCAACATATTCATCTGGATATACCGCACCACCAACGCCTGCCGCTCCTCCGGCAAACGCAGCTAATAGTAAGCTCTAATTTTATTTCACTTCCGCAGGCCTCACAGACCGGTCCCCTATATCCCCTATTTTACCCTATATTCAGTGCAGGTCTGTAAAGTACCCTTTTTTTTCAAGATTTGGTACCTATGGTACCCTATTTGCAGCCCATAATGTAACTTTAAAAACATTGATGATAAGATCCAGGGTGGCCATCCATCCGGGAGAAAAATATTACACTGGGAGATTTCCCGTATTTCATAATTCCCGCGTTTTAAGTTTAAACAATACTTTCATTACATAAATAAAAAATACAAATTTTTCTACAGCGCTACCTATAAAGTGTTTTTATATTTTTCTAAAAAACCTGGAACTCCCGTATAAAGAAATATACACGGAATCTTTTTTAAACTGTTTTGTGACGAGTGGGTCACGGTGACCGGCTTCCTACCTTATCGACACTTTTTTTTATTTGTAAACTTATTTTCACACGAATAGCCACCTCGAGTTGAAAATTTGGAATAATAAATAAGAAGCACTAAGAAACGCGGCTCTGGTCCTAAATTTTTATAATTATGAAAAAAGCTTTTTTGTAAATAATTTTTTTTTTCTTTTTTTATAATTATAAAAATTTAGGACCAGAGCCGCGTTTATTAGTGCTTCTTATTTATTATCCCCAATTTTCAACTCGATGTGGCTATTCGTGTGAAAAGAAGTTTACAAATAAAAAAAGTGTCGGTAAGGTAGGAAACAGGTCACGTGACCCACTCGTCACATGGCCTTAAAAAGGTGACTAAAAGTGATTTGAGAAAAATGTGACTAATAGTGACTGTGGGGCAGTCCTGATTATTTTTTGCCGTTACTTCTTACAGAAATGCTTTCATTTGCTACTTTTTTGAAAATTCCTGACTCTTGGAAGCTTTGACCTTTTTATAATTTTTTTCAAAGTTCCATTATGAACTGAATATGGGGTACCACAGGGGATATAGGGACCAATCTGTGAGGCCTGCATTTGAGAAAAGACTTTCGAAGGGTCTTTAACGACACAAGATTATGATGACGAATAAGACAAGCAAAACCAAATTTCCAACAATCTTAATGTCAAATAATCCACTCAAGGCTCCAGTTTCTTTCGCTTTGTTTTCCACCTATCACAAAGAAAAATCTCCGAAGTTACAAGTCCCATAAATTCGAAAAATCCTTAATCGAATCAGACATAAATTATTCCCTGCATAGTTAATGATACTTAAAATAGAATAAATCTTCGAATCTGATAAAAAGCCATTTAGAATCAGAGAAGCAAGATTCTCATCTGTTGGATTTCCTTCGCACGAGTGGCGCCATCTGCCTTGACCCTAAAATAATCGTTCGCGTGTTCCGGTCGACCATTAGACGCGATTCTGTGCAAGTTTTCTCGAGATAACGATCCTCGACATGATTATCTTCCGCGAGTAGTTGAGCGGTGTCCTTTTTTATCGATTCCTTGATAAAGGTCCCATTCTCCACGCATTTCTATATTCTATTCCCGGCGTCGCATCATCGAACAATCACCTTTTCCCATGCGCGGAGAAAAACCAAGTTCCCAGGTGTTCTCTGTTCTTTAACAGTCTTTGAGAAAGAAGGGGAACAACGCCCGATAAGGAAATGTTAGATAAATCACGCGACACGGTGTAGCGCTATCGCAAAGGCACTCGGGTATTGTATCTATATTGTCTGCTCCGATTGGCTTAAAGCTCATTCATTATTATACAAGAGTTTATTAGGAAAATAACAGAGGCTTGATTTCAACACTGAGAAATTGAGGATCTCGAGAAGTAGAGCGAAGACATCAAATGAAGCGGTATCAGGGAAACTTGAGACAGTGTTGTACCCTTCAATGTTGAGCCGAAAATTAAAATTACATAGAGCTTTACGATAAAAATCCGTTGAAATTCTTCAAAACAGAAGGTTTGAGGAATTCGCATATTTCGGGGGGGAAAGCATGCAATTTGACAATGACAATGCAAAAAAGTAGAATATTTCAAGCTTTTTCCGGGTTTTCTTTCCAGGGCAATTAAAAAAAAAATCTAGTCCTCACACTATACCCCATTCTACAAAAATTAAAAACTTATAGGGAAAGAAAACGTGATTATAAAATAATAATAATCACAACCTAAAGTTATGTCAAACTATAATTTTAATTATTTTGAAAGATAGAGCAACAATCTTCGAAAACACGGGACTTTCAGATTTGAGATTATTTCCAATTTTTAGAATACAATTTAGTGTATTACGAATTTGAAATCCGCAGTATTTGAAATTTATTCCATTTCATGGGTAAGATTGAAAATTCTAAACTACTTTAAAATCGTTTTAAATTCGGAAAATTTATTTCAAATTTATTCTTCATTAATTTTCAATGAAACTTCATTTTTTTACTTTCATTCTATTCATTTCATTTTGCTTTTATCATTTCAATTCCGTCCTTCTATTCTATTTTTTTCATTTCATTTCAATTGAATCTTTTCATTTTTTGCATTTTAATTTGAATTCCGTCTTTTTATTTCAATTTTTAATTGCCAATATTTTATTTTTATTTCTTATAATTTCAATTCATTTTTTTATTATTTTAATTTCACCCTTTATGGAATTTTATAATTGCTTTCTTTACATTCCACATTATTCATTGCATTTCAATTATTTCTTTAAATTTCAATTACATCTTTTAATTTTATTTTTCATTTTCTTTCTTTTCATTTCTTTTTTATTTCAATTCCATTTTTTACTGCTCTTTTTATTATTTCTTTCTTTACATTCCAGTTTATTAATTGCATTCCACATTCATTACAATGAATTTCGACATGTTTGAAAATGTTTTGGATTAGGGTTTCAAGGAATTCAGACATATTTGAAACTGATTTGGAACAGGGTTTCAAGGAATTTAGAAACGTTTCAAGTTGACTTGGAACAGGGTTTCAAGAAACTCAGATATGATTGAAACTATGTGGAAACGGAGTCTCGAGAAATTGTGACATGTTTGAAAAAGGTTTGGTTTCGGGTTTCTAGGAATTCAGACATATTTGAAACTGATTTGGAACAGGGTTTCAACATATTTCAAACTGTTTTGGAACAGGGTTTCAAGGAATTTAGAAAGGTTTCAAGTTGGCTTGGAGCAGGATTTCAAACTATTTTAAAACAGTGTTTCAAGGAATTTAGAAATGTTTTAAACTGATTTGGTTCAGGATTTCAAGAAATTCAGACATGTTTGAAACTAGGTGGAAAAGGAGTCTCGAGAAATTTCGACATTTTGAAAATGGTTTGGTTTAGGGTTTCTAGGAGTTCAGACATATTTGAAACTCATTTGGAATAGGGTTGCAAATAATAGACATATTTGATACTGATTTGGAACAGTGCTTCAACATATTTCAAACTCTTTTGGAACAGGGTTTCAAATAATACAGACATATTTGAAACTGATTTGGAACAGGGTTTCAACACGTTTCAAACTGTTTTGAAACAGGGTTTCAAATAATACAGACATATTTGAAACTGACTTGGAACAGGGTTTCAAACAATTCAGACATATCTGAAACTGATTTAGAACAGGGTTCCAAGAAATTTAGAAATCTCTCAAGTTGTCATGAAACAGGGTTTCAAAAAATGTAGTCATATTTGAAACTGATTTGGAATAAGGTTTCAACATATTTCAAACTGTTTTGGAACAGAGTTTCAAGAGGTTTAAAGAAGGTTACAAATTAATTTGGAACAGTGCTTGAAGCAATTCATACATGTTTAAAACTAGTATGGAACAGGGTTTAAAACATATTTGAAAGAGTTTAAACATTTTAAATTGGTTTGGCGTAGGGTTTCGAGTGATTCAGATATGTTTGAAACTATCGTTTAGAACAGGGTTATAAGAAATTTCGAAATTTTTTTAATTGGTTTAGATTACGGTTTCAAGGAATCCAGACATATTTGAAACTAGTTTGGAACAGGGTTTCAAGAAATGTTGACACGTTTAATCTTAATTTGGAACGCAGATCGCGCTTTATAACACGCCGAAAAGGTTTAAACGCCCGAGTAATGCCAGAACAATAATGCGTCAAACTAAAAGAACAAAGTACCAAGGCTTACAAAAAAAAGTATAACTAGAGGCTAATGTTGCTGAAGTTTACAACGCACTTCATGCGCATTATTACTCCTGAGTCACTTAAATTTTTATTGTTTGGACACGTCACGAGTCTCCTAATCCCTTCAATCTTCAGCTACTAAAAACTTGGATGACCATAATTTTCTCTGTATAAAACTTTGAACACTCAGACAAACGAGAGGGAGAGAGCCAGAAGGACAGAAAGAGAAAGATCGAGATTGGATGCATTATTGTTCGAGGCTTAAGTCGCCTATTTATGGATAGACACTTACAACACTGACTCCCGCGAGTTCCGTTTTGTTTGCCTCCATTTCACAAGATGTAGTACCTTATGCCGTTTCTCAATAATGACAATGGAAACAACCACTTACAGCTTATCGGCTGACTTGGAAAGAGGTAAAGAACGACAGAATGCAGAATTTTCCAGAATCCGATCTCTCCTTAGTTCAGCGTTGTCCTTTGGACAGAAGTGCGCTTTTCTGCATTCAGTATATCGCAGCCTTGACCATCTATGGACATTGGCATCCAGAGCGTTCGCCATTACTGCTGTTCTTCGTGGGGTGTCTCCGTATACGCGTGAATTCTCAAGTGCGTTCCTATCGCTCTCTAATGTCCTGGAGCCTTTGTAATCTCTCAAAGGCTCTTTCTTGCCTTTCATTATTCCGAGTCCATAAACTCGATCGGTTCGAAATTCTCCATAAGGCAACTCAACATTAGGTAATTCCAAAGTCTTAGACTAATTTCATTCCATTCAAATATCAGTAATAATAAAGTACGTTGGATTTTGTCCGTTCGTTCTCACTAAACTTTCTGCGTTTACTTTCGTTTGGAATTCTTTCCTTTCGAGATTTTTGCCTGCTTCAAAGAGTTTCAAAATAGACATTTCAATAATTTTTTCTTGATAATTTAACACAAAAATGCTCTTTTCACCAAAAATGATCATAAATTATTAAAATTCCAAGGCCTTCAAAATTGAACAGTATTTTTCAGAGTAAACTGGTCAACATTTTATAATTTGCAATTGAAATTTGGTTGGAATTGAACAATTTTAAACTGAAAGCTTTAACGTTCAAACCATTTTTAATATTTTAATACAATAACTTCGAATAAGTTTCATTCAGTGTTATATCTCCAATGTGTAATAAAACTAAATGATAAATGAAAAAAAAATTATGGACAATTTTCAAATAACTAGCGTTTAAAATTGGATAATTTCGAAATTTCTGTTCGATAATTCCTTCGGATTGAACAATTAATTTAATTTTTGAATATTTAAACGGGTTTGAATGTTTGAAACTAGTTAGAAACAGGATTTAAATAGGTTTGAAAACCGGGTTTTGCAAGGTTTAAAATTAGTTTTGATAGATTTTTCATCAGGGCTTATGTTTGAAAATGGTTTCAAACATGGTTTCAAAGAATTTGGATAAGATTGAATCTGGTTTGGAATAGGGTTTCGAAGAATTCAGACATGTTTTGAACTAATAGGGAACAGGGTTTCAAGGAATTTAGACATGTTTAAAATTGATTTGGAACAGAGCTTGATCATTCGAAATTAGTTTAGAACAGGGTTTCAAGGGTTCAGACTCGAGAGAATTCCTCGAAACCCTGTTCCGAATCAGTGCCGAACATGTCTAAACTCCTTGAGACCCTGTTTCAAACACACCTGAATTATTTTCAATCCGGCTCCAAACCTACATCAAACATGTCTACATTTTTTCAAATCTAGTTCCAAAACAGTTTCAAACATGTCTGAATTTCAGGATATGTTTGAAATTGGTTTGGAACAGGGTTTCAAACTGTCTGAATTATATGAAGCCCTGTTTCGAACATAATTCAAACCTGATTACATTATTTGACACTAGTTTGGAAAAGGGCGTAAACATTTGATATCGGTTGGAACAGGATTTCTAGGTTTTCCGTTTCAGTTTTAAGGGGCAGACTCGAGGCAATTTCTTGAAGCCCTGTTCCAAACCGATTTCAAATGTTTAAACCCTGCTCTAAATCACTTTTTAAACATTTTCAAAACATATTCCTGGTCCCACGCCAATTTTAAACATGTCTAAATTACTTGAGACCCTGTTTCAAACACGCCTGAATTATTCGAAACCCTGTTCCAAAACCTATTTCAAATACAGTCAAACTCGGATTTAACGTTCCCGAATTCACGGATTCCGAGAATTGACGCCGCGCCGCGGGTAGGCTTGTCAGGAGCTGCACGGTGTTTGCGGGGTTCACAAAGGTGTGACAAAGCGTAGCTAAATCCGGTTTAGTTAGGGTAGGTCAGGTCCAAGGACAGCCCCAAAATCGACGTTGATTCCGAGTTTGACTGTATGTCAAATTCTTTGAAATCTAATTCTAAATCAGTTCCAAACATGTCTGAACTTCAGACATGTATAAAATTGATTTGGAATAGGATTAAAACATATTTTTTTTTTATGATTTGGGACTGGGTTTCAAACATGTCTGAATTATGTGAAACTGTGTTCCTAATCTGCTTCAAACACGCCTGCATTATTTGAAATCCTGTTCCAAACCAAATTTCAAACATGTCTAAATTCTTTAAAATCTAGTTCCAAATCAGCTTCAAACGTGTCTGAATTTCAGATATGTTTGAAACTGGTTTGGATCAGGGTTTAAACATATTTTTTTATATAATTTGAAAGAGGGTTTCAAGGAGGATTGATAGAGAGTTTTCACCTAAAACCCAGGGCAAGCCTTTTATAAATACGAGATCAAGTATATCAAATTAGAATCATGGCTATCTCGTTATGCATTTGTAACATGATGAATGTATAAATTTATATTACAAAATACGAAATATATCTTCGGGGAAATTGTATCTCAGGTAGTGAAGGTTAATATCCTTTTTCAGAATCCTAGTTCCGGAAACCGAATGAAACATCGCTTTGGCTCTTTATTTCATTTCCTTCACGAATCAAAAATGAAGAAGTGAATATTTAGAGAGCATTTTTCACTTCAAGGTTTATCGTTATTTCTTTCTTCTATGGCAACCCTGGAACGTCCGCAGGATCTTCCGAGACGGTTTGTTCTCCATTTCAGTTTAGTAGAATCCATTTTCTATCATTGAAAGCGACTGTGGAAACGAATGTGAATGCGAAAGGGAACTGTCATTCGCGAGCTTTATATGGAGATCGACTAAATCGGGCTCGATTTCTATCGCAACCGCTTCCTGAACGTAATTGACGCTACCGTATCGAGGCTTTTCACGGCTTTGTGACTAAACGACGTATCGCGAGCTGCCAAAGCTTCATAATTGTTTGATGAGATGTCTCTTTGTTCTTCCCTTCCACCGAAATTCCAAAAGAGATTTTAAAACTTTCGATATTTCCTTCATTACCCCGAGATGTTGATCTTGAAATCGTGTGTACAAAGCCTTCGTGAAATCATTGATATCTTGATAAAATCTTTAGAATCTTTGACAACTTGTCTCAAAAGTCATTCTTTGATGACATACAAGAAAAGAACGATTTGAAATTAAAAGAGATGGGGCCACTTTGCCTCTATCTCAGAAATACTTGTCCTAATCTAGGTGAAAAGTGGTTTTGCTTATCGGAGAGTATCGAGATCAACTTACTGGCATTCGTAACGGGTAGCCTTTCAATTTTTATAGAGCCGTCGGTGTCTGGCGTGGGTGCGAGACCAGGATAAGAGCCCGGACCTTGCGCCATTGTACCCGCTGGATGTGGACTCGTCTGAAATGTGAAAATCAAGGTTAAATCGGCGCCCAATTGTCGCTAAAACAATCGATAACTGATAAGGCCTCAGACTTTGTGACTTTTGAGATAAATGAAAAATTCGATGCGGCGATAACTTTTAATACAATGTTGCCGACCGAATAATGAAAATTATTACATCTTGCGATAATGCGACCAATTTTCGGATGATAAAAACTGAATTCCTTACCAAGTGATCGAGCTGTTGAGGTGACGAGTGGGAATATAAGGAACTATGAGGACCCACGGGTCCGAGTTGAAGTGCAATTTGGCTCTCGGCGTGATTCCTTAGTACGTTTATCGCATCGTCCAGTCGCTCCTCCATCCGCGTCCCCTGTACCAACAGAATACCGAAACACCGACACGATTACACACCAGTTATGAGCAAAAAGCTGAAATTATATTTAAGAATGGAGAGAGGATCATTCCAGAGAGTAAGAGCAGGGTGGCCATTCAAGACTCAGAAAAACAATTCCCGTTCATTTGCCGGTTTTCAAAGATTTGTCTCGGTCATCTGAATTGTAATGTACGAAACAAGTTTACAAAATTAAAAGTTTATGAATACAATCTCCAAATGAAAATCATTAAAATTGTACAATTCCAAAATAGAAGTCATCCACAAATTGATTTTGAGGTCTTTAAACAGAAAAATCATGCAAATTGAACATTTCCAAAGTTTAATTAACATTAAAAATCTTAAAATTGAACACTCTCTTTGCAGACAATCGAAATTCGATATTTGTACAATTTTTAAAAACTAATTTCCTCATTTAAAATTGTCCAATTAAAAAATCTTTAATCTGAAATAATTCAATTTTTCTGAAAAAATAATAATAAAAGTATTAAAAGACTTTGAATTCCAATTTTGCAACTTTTAACAATTTAAATTTCAAAACAAACAATTTTTAAATTGGGAAATAGAGCGAAGTGAAAATGCTAAAATTAAACCAATCATTTCAGCCGAACGAACAAGAATTGTGGTTTGGAGTAAAAAAAAATAATTTGAATTCGGTTTATACCTTTTGTTCGTTTGTGGATTTTGCAAATTGAAAAAGATTTTCGCAGAGGCGACAATATTATGGCAAACTCCTTGTATATAAGGTTTTTTGTGGTGAAAAACTATAAACAATTAGAAATATAAATTTTTTGTGTAAGTTACAATTTTATAATTTAGTTAATTACATATTTATTTTTTTAAAAAGTGTACAACTTTTAAGACTTTAAATTTGAAAAAAAATTGTTAAATCTGCAAAGGTACAGTTAACAATTGTTGAATTTCAAACACTACAGAGTAGAAATTATCTTAATCAAGTTTCGAACTAAATTATTAAATTTTGCACGTCATGCATTATAAATACTTGAACAATTAAACCTTGATTTGTAAATTATACAATTTTGAGAAATTCGAAACCAATTTTGTATATTCTAATCTAAAAGTACTGAATTTTTTAACATTCCGAATTAAATAATTAAAAATTTAGACTAAAAAATTTTTAATGTCCAAGTCAAGCCTCGAAAATTAAACAATTTTATAATTAATATTTCACAACACGACATAAAGTGACATTCAAAGTGATTGGTTCAGTTTCTCTTTCAAAACTAAAAATTAAACAAATTCCCGGTCATTTTTCCCTCCAGTTGGCCACCCTGAAAAACGCAATCGGGAAAGAAAGACAGGCCTGTAAAAATTTGCTGTAAAATCTCGCACGATTTTGTACACTGATGGTGCATTAAATAACAAAAGAAGGGAGAAAGAAAAGCATGCACTGGTTAATGAAATTAGTATTGGCTGAAAGTACAAAGTAAATCTGAATTTCACCTCTTCTGAGAATCGATCCCTATGTTATTGATTAACAAATATAAAACCGCCACCGTTAGTAGACAAATAGAGAGGTAAGCAATGCACGTTTAACGACGCCGAACAATTTTATTATACAGAGGTAACAATAATGGATGGATGAATTGATGGATTTGAATCTGCGAAAATTAGGTCGTCGTTTAACGTGCGGGGGATGAACAACTTAGAGTAGGGAGAAAAAAAAATGAATCGGCGATCCTCACCTCGGCGTGGTCGCGAAGGAAGCCAATGGCATCGTCTAACCTCTGCTGTTCAGGCGCCGGCTTCACACACAACACCAACGCAACAACAAAACCAAAAAAAAAAAAGAGAGAACAACCAAATCAACACAACGTACACAAACAAGGGCGGAGAAAAATTAAACCAGTGCGAAAAAATGGGTTGTCACGATTCGATGGAGAAATGGAGGTGAACATTTCATTACCTCCATGTTAAAAAAAACCCAAACTAACCGCTCTGCTTTTTGAGTTGACTCCTCGTTTCAGTACGCATATGCAGCAGGCAACAAACGGACGTACAAGAGGTCGCGAGATATGCGTCACCGATTCGACTGGGACTTTACAGAGTGAAAGTACATCAAAATCTATTATCACGGAAACTAAGTTCCATTGGATCGAAAGAAAAAATACGCACCTAATGGATTTTCATGTACTGTCATCCTGAGAAGCCCCAGTCGAATCACCGACTACTTTAGTAAATTATTTATAATTCTTTTGAATCCACATTTAACATGTGAACGCAAAAGAGTTGTTTGCCGCATGTGCGCACTAAAACGAGGGGCAACACAAAAAGCAGATTGTTTAATTCAGACGACCAACGCCAGAGTGGTACTCTTTTAGGCGTACACTCTGGGAGAGGTTCTTTTCACATGAATGTAACGATTTAATCGTTCAAAGACCGAGTGAAGCTTCTGTTAATCTGTGTTGTTAGCTCAACTCGGAATGCATACACTGAAGGTTGACCGTGTTAAAATGAAGGCCGAAGTGCGTGTTTTAACATATACACCCGGTGTTTCCTTCACCTCTCAAGATCGAAATTGTATCGATTCCAGATGTTCAAATGAGGTGATACTATTGTAATCACAAGACGGACAACAGTAATATTCATCCACTACTTCAATTTGATGAATTTAACTTTACATTGAAATTTTGGAAAGATTGTGCTATTATGATGAAGATTACTGCACATCGTAGTCGTGCGAGAGATTAGTTAAGCAAATCGTGAGAATCCACATACGCACGCAAATCATATCGCAACTTGAAATCAAGAAGGGGGTGAAAACGAAAGCAATCGTTATGCAATGAGTGTTCTGAGACTATTTCTGATAATGGGGATGTGATAAAATGTGGTTCATGTGCGAAATTAAATTGAGAGGCCAGAAATCAGAGATTAATAACAAAATGAGAACGTAATAAAGGTAAAAAAAAAAGGATTCTTTGATTGAGATGTTAGTAAGCGAATACACACCATGTGAATTGTCCCCCGATTTGGATCCGCTGTGAAGTGAGGCGAGACGGGAGCTGCTCCGGGCGCCCAGCCTGGCGCCGAGCCTGTCAAGGGCGGTGGCGAACTCACCGGAGTTGAGGGATTACTGCTATAACTGGATACTGATTGGTCCGTGGGGTAAATCTGGGGATAAACAAAATTTGTTATAGAATTCGAAGCAAAAAAAAAAGATATCCAAATCGAGGAGGAGGTGCTTCTTATTGTAAGACGGACACTTGAGGCGTGAACGCTGGACGTAATGACCGTTCAGGCGAAAGTGGCGCTCGTGTCGCAGCAAGCATTGTTCTTTCGTTTAATTGTGGACAAATATTTGAAAAAAGTAGATAATCAGAAGCACGACCTCATTCATGCCTTGTGTTGTAATTTAAGATTGGTAAAAAGTGAAGAAAGCATGAGTAGTGCTTACTCGTGGTGTGCTTACTACGGATGCGAGGGCTTTGCCGAGGGTGTCTCCGGCGGAGGGCTGGTTGGTGGTTGGTACACTGGGTGCGGAAGACGTTGCACCAGGTGCGGGCGCACCGGGACTATGGCTGTATTGCAACGACGCCGGGGAAGGAGCACCAGTCCCGCTATTCGCTGCGACTGCAGCACTACCGCGGAACGTCGACATCGGCGGCAACGACGCCGCACTAGTCACTGCTGAACCTAGAATTGGCGCTGGCGGCTCACCATTAGGTGACATCGCCGAGTATGCCTAAAAAAAAAAAGAAAAATTAGGATCTTACAGAAAACGGAAGATAAAATAAAAGAGTATCAAAATTAACGAATATAATTATGAAGCGTTTAAAATTCAAAATTGAAGAACTTGAGACTCGATAGTTCATTATTACAATAGTACGTACAAAATCGAACCTTTGGAGATCAGACAATCGACAAATGAAAAACATTTTCAATTTTACAATTGCAAAGTAAAGGCTATTTCTTTCTTCACAGTAAACACAAAAATAGTTCCAACTGGACACACTCAAGCCGATGTTATTTGGATTCTGAAATGCTGTTTAATATTTAGTTTTTTTAATTACCATTTGTCATCATTTTTATTTTTCCGAATTACCATTTGCAGGGCTCGAATCGACTAGAAGGGTTTAAAAAAGACGCATCAAATTTTTAAAGACAATGAAAAAAGCAGTATCATCAGACTCTGAATTACTGAAATAATAACTTTATTTATTTAGGAACATAGAGTACATAATTATAATTGATTTTGAAATATTCTTTGCACAATCAAAAAAAAACTTTAAAGTTAAAATAATTTTTAACAATAATCATTAAGCTTGAAAGATTCTGAATGTGGGTTCAAAATATTTTGAACATTTTAAACTTGAAAGTACTCAACAATTTAAGGCTTTAAATTTGAGACTGTATAATTTGAATATGAAATTATTTATTCCTAAGATTTAAAGTAAAAACATATTCAATTTTCAACTAAGTATTTAAATTTTTAACCTAAAGAAAAGTTGGCCAGACAGCGGCACTGCTCGTCTTCTCCGTTCTAAGGATCTGCATATACAATCTGACGGTTTGCAGACTTCTGAACGAATTTCTGATAGTGAACCGGAAAACGGATTAGGGAATTGCAAAACGAACTAAACAGATTACATTATCGGAATAATGATATCCGTCCAATGAAGGTGAGACCTGAGTAGTCTGTTGTATATAAATCCAAGCGGCAAAAGCCAATCCCTGGCATCGGACTCACTTTAGAGATAAGAAATAGTGTAAATAGTGTCATAAATTTAAAAAAGTATTGTCAGAAAATTGTTCAAGTATTAAAAGTGAACTTTAATGTATATTTAAAATGTTATTCTTTAGTCAATAAATTATCAAAATTCCTATTTATTTATCGCAGGCCTTAGTCTTTCTCTTTTTTCATATTTTTCCACTTAAATGCGAACTCAATTATATAACCCAATAAGAAATTTGGTTCAAAATTGAATGGTTTTGTTGAAAATTTAACAACTTTGTTAAAAAGTCATACTTCTTCTTGGTAGACTGTTTTGTTGAAAATTCGTTTTCTTGTTTTGATTTCAACAATTTGATTGAAACTTTGTTTCTTTCTTGACTAACTTTTTTTTAAATTGAAAATCTCTTCCTGTAGAAATTTAACCTTTTTTGGTAAAAAAAAATGCAATTGTATGGTTAAAGACTAATCGGTTGAGGATTCAAGTATTTTGTTGAAAATTCATCTTTGTTGGTTAAAACCAACTGTTATTTAATTTAAATTAATATCTTTTTAGATTGAAAATTCAACTTCTTGCTTGAAAGCTGAACTACTTTCTTAAAAGTTCATTTTTTACGTTGAAGATTCATAATCTTAGTTGAAAATTGTTTTTTACTTTGTTTTGTTCTGTCTAAAAATTTAACTATTTTTTAAAATAGAAAATTCGTCTTTTTGGCTTAAAAATGTAACATTTTTGTATAAAATTCAACTATTTGGTACAAAATAGAAACTATTTTGTAGAAAATTCATTTTTTTATTGGAAATTAATTCTCCTCAATAAAAGTTTAGCCACACCATTTTTGCTCAAAAATTGATCTTTATTAGTTTACAAATTCAACTATTTGTTAACAAAATTTTAGAAATGAACAAAATATAAACTAAAAATTAATCGAATAAACTTTGAACTAACATCATATCCATTGTTTAAAACATTTACTTGAAAATTTATGTAATTTGTTGAAAAGTCGTCTTTTTTGGTAGAAAATTAAACGACTTCGTTAAAAATGTACGTATTTTGTTGAAAACTCGTCTTCGAAATTAGTTGAAATTCTTTTTATTATTATTGGAAATTAATTTTTTTATCTAAGAATTCAACTATTTCATTTTTATATGAAAATGTATCTTTTTTAGTTGAAAATTTAACTAAAAATTTATGTTGTTAATTCGTCTTTTTTGGTAGAAAATAATTTTTTTAATGCAACTGTATGGTTGAAAATTAATCTGTTTCAGTTAAGGATTCAAGTATTTTCTTGAAAAGTCGTATTTTTTTGTTATATTAAACTGTTGTTTATTTAAAATTAAAATCTTATTTGCTTTAAATGTTAAATATTACATTTTTTGGTGAAAATTAAGTATCTTCAGATAGAAAATGCAACTGTTTTATGGAAAATTTACATAATTTGTTGAGCATTCATCTTTTTGGTTGAAAATTTAACTATTTGGTTGAAAATTCCAGCTGTTGGTTAAAAACTCCTCTTTTTGGCTTGAAAATTCAAAATTTGGACGGTCCCGAATCAGCCAGTAGGAAAATAGTGTGATTGCTCAAAAAAAAGTGTGAAATAGTGTCAATAGTGTGGTGAATTTAAGCTCTGCAATCCGAATAGTAGGAATTCTATTGTAGCAACCAAGATACGAATCGAGTAATGAAGACCGACTACAGAATCGAAATTCTCTTTCAGTTTGCGAAAGGGATACACATGACGGAACAAGAAGGAAAATTAAAATTTTCAAAAGCGTTCTTCTTCGTATCAGAAAGTTGAATAAGTTTAGCGCAGAGAGTGGAGCGTAAGATTCGAAAAGTCAGAGCGGTTAGAAAAAATAAATAAACGGGCGCGGGAGGCTCGTAAACGTTATCTCGTCGGACTCGAGAGGATGCTCCCCGGTTCCACGGTGGCTTTATTACGACGCAACTAAAAACTGTCCGACTAAACTAAAATGCCACGCCACAAGCCTATTCTAGAACCTGACAGTATTTACAAGCCGGAAACGATCTTTTTCTTTCATTTCTGGGAATTTAGTATAATCCCAGGCCCATCTAAATACTTTGTTACTGCCTTATATGTCAGAAATTGGATAATACATCGTCTAGACACTCTGTCCGAAAAGAGTTCTGAAAGATTTGACAAGAAACTTATTTCCTGCGGAGGAGATGTTGGGATAGGAAAATTGAGTTTCGCGAGCGCACCAAGTTTGCAGAAGAAGTGAAGAACTGCAGGTGGAAGTGGAGATAGAATCAAGGGACTAGCCGCAACTTTCCGCCGAGAAGAATGGACGATAGTCGTCGTCGTGTATCCCGGGAAGGCGTAAATCAAACCAGAGGCTGCTGCTCGTGCACTTGACTGGAAGCTCTGCACGGACTCGCGGGAGGGCTGAAGAGAACTATATATAGAAACCCCCCGTGACTCATTTGACGTATGTAAAGTACACTCTGGGTACCGAGATCTGTCAACAGTGTCTCTCAACTGTGTGTACAGGCAAGTCCACAAAGTGCAAATAAGAGCACGCGAAAGAATCACCAGCTGGTCCAACGGATTGCGAGCGAAGGACAAGGACCCGCCGGCTAACGGAATTCGGACACTCTTCCAATTCCGAAGCATTAGTCGACTGCAGTCTACAGACCTCCAGAGGCGGATTTAGGTATCGGGCCTCCCTAGGTCACCCTAAAATTTGCAAGCCCTTTTTTTCATTTTTATCACTAGTTTTTTCGATTGTAGAGTTGACAAGCAAAAAAGAAGACAATAAGAGAGAAAACAGACGTGTTCTGTAACAATTACGAAAATTTAGGCCGCCTCTTTTCAATTTTCATTAATAGGTTTTTCGATTGCAGAGTTGACAAGGAAAAAAAAGACGTGTTTTATAATAATAATAACAATTTTCAAGCCATAACCGGCTTGGCCTCTGGTATAAATATGACACTGCAAGTCTCAGACGCACTTCAAGAGATAAAAAATAGTGTCATTAGTGGCATACATTATGAGAAAATAGTAGCAAAATAGTGTCATGAAATTATTTAAATATTAAATTTATATATGACAACGAATATTTTGTTATTTATACAAATTAGATTAAAGCTATACGTTTTATATTTTTAATTTTAAATTTTGACAACTAAATCTACAAATACTTCCTTTTAATAAGAAAATTTTTTCAAACATTTTAGGTTATAATAGCGCTTTACACCGAGAATAGGTCTTTTTAACCATAAATTAATATATTTCATAGATTAAAATTTTTTCGCCTATTTACGTTTCTCGGTTTTATTAGCGCTTCTTATCGGAGATAGATATTTTTAGACATAAAAGATTAGATTTTGAAGGTTCATAATTTTTGAACAATTTCAGGTTACACTGGAATGTTACATCGAAAATTGGTATTTTGAAACAATCATTATAATTTGAATAAGATTTAGAATATTTTAAAAATTTAGCATTATGTTAGTATTTTTCTTCATAAATTCGTATTTTTAATTTTTATAAAATTAGACTTCAAATAAGATTCAGAACTTTTTAAAAATTGTTGGTTATGTTGGCGTATTACACGAGAAGGCGGCATTTTCCGTAAAAAAATGATTAGATCTCAAAAAAAATTAAAAAATTGTTGGTACAATTTAGGTTAAGCTAACGGTTTTCAACATAGATATAAAAAATCTACAATTTTTGAACAGTTTCAGGTTATATTAACTTTTTCACATGAAATTGGTTATTTCAACAAAAAACATTAGATTTCTTTGAATAACAAATTATTAGATTTCAAAGAATATTAAAAAATTTTAAACAAATTTAGGTTACATTGGTGTGTTTCGCCTGAAATTGATATTTTTAAATAAAAATAATTAGATTTAAATCCAACGATTTTTTTTTTAATAATAGAAGTTACAAACTTGAGTAATTTCGGATTCTGTTAGTGGTTTTCGCCAGAAATATACATTTGTATTAATTATTAGACGATGTAGAATTATTAGACGTTAAAGAAGATACATAATTATTGAACAATTTTAGGTACGTTGGCGATTTACATCGAAAATTGGTATTTTCAAACCAAAATCATTATAATTTGAACAATATTTAGAAACTTTAAAAAATTTGGATTGTGTTAGTGTTTTACAAAAGAAAGTCGTATTTTTAATACAAAATCGTTAGATAAAAAAAAAAAAAATTTTTTTGTACAATTGTAGCTTAAGCCAGCGGTTTTCAATATAGATTTCAAAGAAGATTTACAATTTTGGACAATGTAAGGTTACATTAACGGTCTTCAACTAATTTTTTTTTTTTATCACCAATTATTAAATTTCAAAGATTTACAATTTGGAACAACTGATTGTTACAAGCTTCAAATATTTCGGATTCTATTGGCGGTTTTCCTCGGAATAAATTGAATTTTCAGCAGTTGAAAATTGTTCTAAATTCAATTTTCAAGTTTCTTCAATTTTCAACAGGTTATATTTTAATTCTTGAAAACGCAAATCTTGAATCCGTCGTTACTCTGAACTCCGAATCAGCCCATATAAAAATGTGAAAGTCGATTTGTTTGAAAACGTCGACATTGGAAAATAATGCTTCGGCAAATTAATATACATCCAATGGGCTCTCAGTAGGGAATTTATGAGATTTAAAAAAAAATCGACTCTAAAATCTCATTGTTAAACAAAAAATATTAAAACAATTCAAATAAAAAATCATTATAGTTTGATCAAGATTTTGAATTTTTGAACAGTTTCTGGTTATAGTAACGTTTTTCACAGGAAATCGTTTATTTTAAACAAAAATCATTATAATTTTAATAATATTTAGAATGTGTTAATAATTTGGTATTATGATAGTGTTTTTCGTCTGAAATTCATATTTTTAATAAAAAGATAGATTTTAAAGATGATTTAAAATAATAAAAATCATTAGATTTGAAAGAATATTTGCAATATTTCAACAATAATAGGTTATGTTAATATTTTTCGCCGGAAATTGGTATTTTTTTATACAAAAAATGCAACGGCTTATATTGTCCTTGCCTTTCTATTATTTTAAATAATCGATACTACGAATCACAAAAACATTGCGTTAACATTAATTTTATATTTTAATTTAAAAATTGCATGAGACAGAAAAAACTTCCTAGTAGGTACTCAACAAATTTGGTGATCTACTTACCATGGGGTCGTGGGGTAGGTGCATGGGATAGGCCGGTTGGGCCAGGTGGGGTGGGGCATATCCGCTGTAGGGTGGTTGAACACCACCCCCTCCACCCGTCCAGGGGTCGCCAGGACCCGTTCCCGCAGCATTTCCATCTGAAAAGAGACATGTTCATAAGTTTGTGAAACTGGCAGATACATATTGCAAATCGCGAAGAAGGTGCAGCTGCATCTGGACGCATCAATCGTCCGGATTGATAAATACTATTCTACTTTCGAAACCTCCTATCATCGCGGCCGGTGGAAACGAGAAAGAAACCAACAACGGCGGAAAGCACGTGTCGCTAACTGACCGTGGAACGCGCTGCACGTGCTCAACGCTTCAATGAATCGACGACTAATAAGAGTCAAAAAGGCGCGTTTTTCAAATGTCACCGATACCCTCTCCAATTAGCGCTCACGAAAGGATGCAAGCCGATAGGAAGCAAATCGGATTAGTCAGAGAATCACAATTATTCTTGAAAAAAAGGGAACCCAACTTACGACCGTTTTTTCTCCCGATTCTTCGTCTTTACCGATAACAAGCCAGAACACCGGATACGGTAATGGTCTTAGCAAAAAAACGCCTGGAACATAACTCTAGTTGAAAACAACGGCAATAAGCTTCGTGGGCGTATTTCTGATACTACTTTGCTCGATATAATTTCGTGGCGTTACTACTGTGAAAACTGGAAACTAAGCCAAACTGAAAGCGACACTTCTAACAACTGGTGCTCGATGTCTGATAAAAGTTTTTCTTACCACGCCATGCGGTTTCCTTCGTCAAGTATCGATCCATATAAATCACCGATTTATGAACTTACGGCAAATATGACTTTTGAATCAACATAAACAAGAATCAAATATTGCTTTTACTATAGATAAAACTGTGTACTTTTTTGTTGATATCTGTTGTAATGTTGCTTTTTGTTGTCAAAGGGGATGGATCGATTATTGGGAATCGCCAATATTGATCGCGTAGGGGGGTTTCCTCAGCTACGTCTTGCGCATTTAATCTATCGACGAATCCCTTTGTCAGAGCAGTTTCACGGACGGCAGAACTTTCTCCAATTTCCTAAACTCTTTCATCCCTCTATTCTATTCCCTGACCCTTCGCTTCGATCTCATCCATCTACGCCCGGGGAGAAGAAAGAAAAAAAAACTCTTCCGGAAATACGAATCCGGCGAAAAGGACCTTCGGGTGCAAATTCATGATAATGTTAGCATCTCAATATTCAATTTTCAACTCCTCTTTTACTTTGGGATGATTTAACCACCTTTTGCATTCCAGGGTTACTACGTAACTTTGGCTCTCAATTTTCTGGCCTTTTCCAGGTTTTTCCCAGACAAACTTTTCATCAATTCCAGAACTCCACAAGAAAAATAATCACATACAACGAATCTGATTGAAATATAAGTTGCATTAATCGCAACAAGTTTTTTAAAAACTAAAATGTTTTAAATTGCAAAAAAAATAAAACAGCTAATTTTTTCAGTTTTTGATAATAAAGTACAAGATGGAATTTAAATTAGGTATTGATGTTGCAAACATATAATCTATTAATCATCCGTTGAAGTATGAGCAAGGTTACTCTTTAAAAAAGTTTTCAAAAAGTCCTTCAAAAATTGTCACAAATCTTGTTCGGATGCTAAAATGTATGATCTTAGAATTTCTTATTCAGAGCAAGTGATAATCAATTATAACATTAGTATGATTTTTTAACAAATAATATTATTTTATTTGAAATAAAATGGTTTCAGGCTTTTTAGTTTCAACAGATACAAATTAAAATTTACGAATTATTATTGAATAATTTTTAATTAATAATTTATATACGAATTGAATCTTTCTGTGATCTTTCTCAACATTTCACCTATTTTTAACATTTGTGGAACATTTCATCTTTTTTTTAATTTTAAAGCTCTTAAATTAAATTGATCGATTTTTAATGCTTCATTTAAAAGTACATATTAATTTTGCTTAAATTTCAAATTTAATAATGAAAAATAATATTTAATTTGAAATAATTTGCCTTGGCAGCCAACATAATTACCAAGCTGAGAAGCCTGATATTTGTGATTTAACAGTTTGAGAAATTTACCAAACTTCAGCTTCTTTAGGCCCATTAAAAAATCCACGCCTTTTCCAGGCTTTCCAGAATTTAAAAAAAAATCGCATTCCTCTTTCGGCGTTTCCAAGCTCTGTGGAGACACATGAATATTCCAACAAATTCTACTTTCCCCTCGACTTTCTCTAATGTTTATTTGCCCGAAATTCATTTGACGTAATAACAATTGACCCTTAAATTATTTTGATCGAATCACCGATTGACCTACATTTTTGCAGGTTACTATTTGCCCTAATTTTCATTTTTTCTTATCACTATTCAGCTAAGTTTTATTAGAGAAAATCACCATTTCCATGACTTGTACTGTCATAATATTTTCATATTATGTAATTACCGTTTGGCCTAATTTTTATTTTTCCGAATCATCATTTGCCCTACACAGTGGGCCTTGAAACGATTTAACTTGAAGGCCCTTGCACTGGAAATAATATACTAATAAAAATTTAAAAAATTGGAGAAATAAAAAAAATCGAAGTCTTTCATATATCCGTTTCGAGATTTCGATTCTTGTTTCAAAATACTCAGGGAACTACCAAGATTCGAAATCTACAAGAAAATTTACAGTGCAAGGAGCTTTTAGTAAAAATTAATTCTGAATAAGAAATGTAATAGTTGATATTTGAACCAAAAAAATATTTTCATTTTAAATCCAAAACACTTAAATTGACCCAAAAAGACGAATTCTTAGCAAAAAAGATGAAATTTATACCAAAAAGACATGAATTTTCAAATAAAAATTACAAATTTTCAACCAAGAAAGATTTTTCAATCAATAAATAAAAAACAATGTCATCCAAAATGTTTAATAACGGACTTGTGACGAATTATATCAATTTTAAACCAAATAGTTGATTGCTTAAACTTGAAAAAACCATCTTTTAATGAAAAGTGCAATAGTTAAATTTTCACTTAAAAAAAACGAATTTTCAACGAAACAGTTGATTTTTTAAACTTGAAAAGACCATATTTTAACGAAATGTGCAATAGTTGAATTTTCATTTTAAAAAACAAACTTTCAACAAAGTAGTTGAATGTTTAACCAAATAGTTGATTTTTTAAATTTGAAAACACCAACTTTTAACGAAAAGTGCATTAGTTAAACTTTCGAACAAGTTGATATTTCAACCAAAAAAAATTAATTGTTTACAAAAAGACGCATTTTTAACAAAATACATGAGTTTTCCTACTACTATTAAAAATTAATTTTAAGTTGGGCGGCTATTTAGAAGAATAAAAATAAGGGCAAAGAGTAATTTGAAAAAATAGGTCAAATGGTGATTCGAAAAAAATTAATTAGAGAAAGTAAAATTTGGGAAATATTCATGCGCCATATCTTCATAGCAAGCACACTTTTGTAAATGACTTTCCAAATCTTTCTGTTCGTTTCAAAAAAAAAAAAAAAGGTAATTGTTTATCACTCAGTAAATTTAATGTAAGAGCTGTAAGACCTCTTAGGAAAAATTAAAACACTTACCGATATAGTAAGATTCTGCGTAGAGTGCCGCAGCCTTTGGTGAGGTGTATCTCGGAGAATCTTGTCCAAATTCGTCAGAGCCGTACTGCAAAAAAATCAGATTTACACGGTTAATTTCTACCAAACTTTATTTTTGAACAAACAAAAATATTTCTATTAGGGTTGCTATAGCGTGAATGAAATTGAGAAAAGTGCTTAGAGTGTCTAGCCTAGCGTGTCTTAAAAAAAATCCAGGAATTTTCCAGGACAAAATATACATTTTCCAGGTGCCTTTTTTACAGTGAAAAAATGCATTTTACGAAACCAAAATCATTTTATGAATTTTATGAACAAAAACCCGTTTTTTTTTGTAATTTTCATTTTATCATGGTAAAAAATTACGACGCTAAATAGACAATATTTCGAACTTTCTCATTTTTTCAACTTTAACAAAAATGTAATGAAATTTTTTAAATCCAATAATTTGTTGTTGTTTACATAATCAAATCGAGTTCAACTCCGTATGTAATAAGCTTTTTTTATTAGAATTCGTTGAGATACGAGTTAGCTATTAAATTTATAGCTAATTTAATTTTTAAATGATTAATGATCAAATGATTAAATTTCAACCAAAAAAAGATGCATTTTCAACGAAATAATTGAATTTTTTAGAAGACATTTCAATTTTTAACAACAACAAAAAAACGAATTTTCTACGAAACAGTTGAATTTTCAAGCCAAAACACGTATTTTTTTAGGACAGTTGCATTTTCAACCGGAAAATATAAATTTTCAACAAACAAGTTTATGTTAAACACACATTTTTAATGAAAAAGATTAATATTCAACAAAAAATGGAAGTTACATTTTTAGGTAAAAAATTGATTGAATTTTCAATTCAAGAAAAAAAAATCAGCCAAAAATGTGCAACAAAACAGATGAATTTTCAACTAAAATCGATCAATTTTCAGCCAAGAAAGGAATAGTTAAACTTTCAGTTAAAAAAATAATTTTAAACCAAAAGATTGAAGCAAAAAATTATTAGGTTTGAAAGTTTTTAATTAAATTGTTGTTAAAGTTGAAAAAAATCGTGAATAAATGAGAAACTTTGAAATAGTTTCAATTATCAAATGAAAACTAAGAAGAAGCGGTTCAGCAGAGTAGAGCAAGTTTAAAAACCTATTTTTTCTTGAAGGGAATAAAAATTGCAGGGCCATGAGCAAAATTCAAGCACTTTCCCAGGTTTTCAAGGATTTCCAAAACGCTATACACCCTGGTTGAAAAAATCTCTTTAAATAACGTTTACGTGTTTACTGCGGTATCGAAACGACGTTTGACTTGTTCAAGGGTGCGTAATGTTTCAATGAGAAAAGATTCCACCCCGCAGGGTTGTTTTCTTTCGCACGTGTTAGTGGCACGTGTCGGATTGATCGCTGGCAGTCCCTACGTTTTTCCGCTCTTCATTTCTCTCTCGGGGTAATTAGAGTACTCGTGTGTCAAGGCGATAAAAATCTAGATTGAAGTAACTCTTGAATGAAAGAGAGGGGGGGTTTGAGTGATAATTGCGGGGAAATGTTATGACTCGAGGTACAGAAGGTAACGAATTTCTCGTTTGGATTGCGTAAGTCAGGAGCGTCGCGACATACAAGTAACGATAGAGTTTTTTCTCGACACCTTTGATCCAATTAAAGCGAACAAAATGCCCGATATCCATTTCGAGTAAATATTTGACGAGTGATCGAACGCTTTGTGTCAAACGGCCTCTGTTTGTGGAGTCCGCTTTCAAGGCTCTTTTCAAACAAAGTAAAACACACAGTCGATAAAAGCGTATACAAAAAGGCATTAGACGGTATTTTATGTTAAGAAAGGAGAAACACAAATTTAGAGGAAAAAAAGTATGTCTCAAGATAAGAAAAGATAAATTATCGATCTGCTTAATCTCTGGAAGTAATTCGTGGATATTAAAATTATTTGCTAATATAAAAATGTGATGAGGCAGCATTACTTAGTCAGAAAATAACTTTTGAAAAAATCAAAGGCGATTTAAAGGGAAACAAAGGTTTGCATAGGTAAAAAAAACTCGTGAAACCCATCGATCAGATAGTTCGGTAACAAAATGTCTGGTTTTAACGACTTCTCGAAAATGACATCAAAGATGACAATATCGAGTCGTTAAAGTCCAGCGGGATAATTGTTCCATTTTAATTTAATGACGTCGTTATGTTTTTAACGTGCTGAGCGATTCCCAGTTGCCCTGGCTACTAAAGCTAAACTGCAAATCATTTTCGAGCAAGACTGGACATTAGGGAGAATTATTTTTTTACTGGTCAGAAATTATATAAGAAATAAGCATGGTTATTTTTCGTTATTTAATGTAAATTTGCATGTCGAGTGCTGCGAACGCAGTTAGGCAATTGTTAATTGAAACCAAGTTTAAATCATTTTAACTTTTAAACTGTAAACGTAAAAAAATCAGTTTTCTGTCGAAATTTTTTTAAATGCGAACGTACGTTATTACATTTCACGTCAGAATATATAATGCAATAAGCAACAATCTGTTATACCTATTCAACCAATTTATTTCTTTTTTTAAATTAAAATATTAACAATGGTAATTTTCAAATTGATTAGGTTCAAAACTAAACAATCAAAATCGAAATTAGATATTTAAAGAAATTTGAAGTCAAATAATTACAATATTTCAAATTCAAAATTACAGGACAATTTATATTTTTAAACAACCAAATATGAATAATATTACAAACTAAAAACTTGTTTAATAATAACTAATTTTGAATTCAAAGCGCTCAAAATTAATTAATTTCAGATTAAAATATTTTAATTTTTAACCATTTTACAGTAAAAACGTTCAAAAATGAAGAAATCTAGAATCAAACATTCAGAATAATTTGTGTTTTAACTAAGATATTTCAAAATTGTACAGTTAAAACATTAAATAAAACATTATGCAATTATGTATCATATATATATATATATATATATATATATATAATTTTACTTAAAATTTAAAAGCCTTAATAGCTGTACTATTATTAATTGAAAAATAGAATAATTTAAAATTCAAAACTAAATCGTCCAAAACACTACAGTTCAATTTAAAAATCAAAGCCCTAAAAAGTTTATAAATTTAGATTGAGAACGTCAAAAATTCTATGATTTCATATTGAAACTGAACCATTTTTAATAGAAATGTAAACAACTAAATTGAAAAAGTTAAAAATTTGACAATTTAAAATTGCAATTTTGAAATTAATCTGTCAAAACTCTACATTTGTGTTCATTGGTTCAATGATTCGATTCGACCAATTAAGAAAGTATTTAAATACGACCAAAATATTTTATGAAATTAAACAAATATCCTGATGCCAAATTTTGCTTCCAACGCCCGAAATAAAAATTTCTATTAAAATCCAATTTTTGTATTAAAAACACAATTTTCGACGAAAAACACTAAAAAAAATCATAATTGTTAAAAGATTCTAAAACTATTAAAAATTATAAACCTTTAAAATCTAATGATTTTTGTTTTAAAATACCAATTTATGGCGTCAAACGCTAACATAACCTAAAATTATTAAAAGTTGTGAGTGTTTGAAATCTGTTTTTTGTTTGTTACTAAAAACACTAAAACAATACAGAATTATTAAAAGTTTCTAAATCTTGCTCAAACTATAATGATTCTTGTTTTAAAATATCAAGTCTTTGTGTATAACGCTAACACAGCCTCATTTTTTTGATATTTTAATTTGTGAATCATTGTTGAAATCTGCTTTTATTATTATAAAAATACCCCTTTCCGACCAAAAAGCTAAAATAATCAAAAATTGTTAAAGATTCTAAATCTTGTTCAAATTATCATGATTTTTGTTTTAAAATGCCAATGTTTGGCGTAAAACGCTAACGTAACCTAAAATTGTTCAAAGTTGTGAATCTTCATTAAAATCTGTTTTTATTTTGTTTATCAGTGAAAATGCCAACTTCCGACAAAAAACACTAAAATAATAAAAAATTGTTAAAAGATTCTAAATCTTGTTCAAATTAGCAAAATGTATGTTTCTAAACACCAATTGTATTGTAAAACGCGAGAACGTCGCCTAATATTGTTCCAAAATGATGAACCTTTGAATTCAAGAATTCTTAATAGATCCTAAATAATGGTCAAATTATAATTATTTTGTGTTGTAAAATACCAATTTTCTCGCAAAACTCTAACATAACCTAAAATTGTCGTAAAATGGGTAATCTTGATAATTTTACTTGGTAATTCTCATTTTCAGTGAAAAAAAAATTACACAACCTAAAGTTATCTTAAAATTTTAGTCTTCCTCGAAACTTTATGACTTCGTGTCAAAAATATTTTTTTATACTAATTTCCGACGAAAAGCACTATCATAAGACATGTATAATATTTACAATAAATTATTACAAAATTTGTAGATTCAACTTTCAAATTAAAGATATAAAACAATTTCCAGCAATGAAAAGCCAGTCAGGTTTTCAACAGCAATGACTGCGAGATTTTCGAGACATATCGTTGCACCACCTTTTCTTAAATATAATAAATAATAAATCATTCAAGAATGGATAGGAGGAGAGATTATAAATGTACCATTTTGTAATTGGTGTAGTCCGTGGAGCAGACGAACATGATGCGTGTCTGTGGAGTGAGAGATGTGGCAACAGTGTGCTGATCCGGCTACCGTCGGATGAGGAAGATGCACGCACTCAGTGGCGTCGACATAGGAAAGACTACAAAGTAGGCGAAGAAGCCGAAAGGCACTAAAAGTCCGAGCGACTCAACTGGTCATCCAGTATTCGATTTCCTCTCCTCTGCTTTCAACTACAGAGTTGGAATTCAGACCTACAAGAGACGGTATTTTCGGCCTAATTTCGCTCGGATATGATGTATGATAAAATATTCCACAGGCTTCCCCTTTCTCTCGATTCCAAAGTTTCAAACTGGCCTCCTCGATGGGAGGACGACTCGAAAAGTAAACTTCCCTCACGCTCGCCTAACGCGACTACGATGATGGGGATGACGACGAGAGGGGCCAAAATTTAACACCTTACAAGGGCCATGAAAGAATCGTCTAACTTTGCACAACTTTCAAGAATTTAGTATTCGAATATATACACCAGCTTCCTCTCTCCACGGCGAAGTTCCTTGTATTAAATTTGAAATCCAGCCTTGCAGATTTTAAAATTTCTCCACCTCGATTCGAAATCTCGAATATCTGATATTAATCGGTAAGATTACTGCGAGTGGTTCTCCTCGATGGCACGGATGGCGCTGATATTGTTGTCTTAATTCTTCAAGCCCTGAATAAACTCAATTCGAATGCACCACATTTAAAAAAAATAGGATTTATCACAAACTGACACTGAACTCAAAGCTTCACCTGATGAAGATAAAGACTGTATTTAATGGAATTAACAATTTTTAATAAGATTTTCAATAATCGAGCGTCAGGAACGAAGTGCTTTCTCAGAGAAACTTTTTTTCGAGAAAGTAACAAACCTGACCTCTGAGTACGGAAGACTACGCACCACTGACTTACGTCAAGCTGCACAACTTGTATGACGGGAAGAGAGAGGGAGGGGAGGAATGGATCGGCCAATCGAAGCGCTCCGTGCCCCCCTCCCCAAATTAGAGAAGAAACGACGCGGCAGGCCTCGTGCACACTGTCGAGTCCGAGACTCTCTTGCATTCGTCTCCTCAGGATCGAGATCTGCTGACAGGAGGAAGATGTGGGGACGTATGGGGCGATTATCGTTTGTCCGACATCGCGCCCGATCGCCCGCTACACAATCTAAACAGAATCGATTCGCGATTTCGCTGCATGACGACTTTAAATATCAATATGACGACGAAAAATACGCTTTGAATAAGTCAATAAAATATGACAAAAAAAGGGGGGGGGGGGAAGAGACAAGTCTTTCTGAAAGCGGATGGTAGCGAATATTTCCTTAGGAGGATTTCATGCTCAGGGTATCTAATCGAATCCTGGAAACAAATTCCAGATTTTCTCCAGGTGTATAATTTTTCATAGTACGGGCCAGTAATATATTTCGCACTTTCTAAAACAATCCACCCGGAATATATAAATATATATATACTCAGTTTTGCAACTTTATTATGAATAATGTTTTTTTTTTAGTTTCTAGGGATTTAATTACTATGATTAATTAAATAATAATAAAAACATAATGATTTTTATTTCTTGAATTTGTCTATATTAAATTCACTTTAATCCGCTTCAAATTCAGAATTTTTCAAATGAAAATATTACATTTTCAAAAAGATAGATGAATTTTTAACCAAATAGTTGAATTTTCAATTCTTTAAAATAATACTTTTCCACCAAAAAAAAAGTTAACCAAAATGATGAATTTTGGAAAAACAAAAAGATTAATTTTCTACTAAGAAAGAACAATTTCCCACAAAATAGTTCAATTTTCAACTAAAAAACCTCAATTTCCAACCAGAAATTGAATAGTTAAATTTTCAGTTCAAAACTTTATTTTCAACCAAACTGATGAATTTTCAAATAAAAAAGACGCATTTTAAACTGGAACAGTTCAACTTTAAACAAAAAAGATGAATTATCAACTAAAATGATGAAGTTTTATCTGGAATAGTTGAACTTTCCAACCAAGAAGATTAATTTGTACCAAAAACGACGAATTTTTAACAAAATACATGAATTTTCTACTATAAAAGACAAATTTGCAAACAAATAATTAAATTTTCAACTAAAAAAGCTCAATTTTCTAACTAAAATTGAATAGTAGAATGTTCAGTTGAAAAATTAATTTTCAACTAAACTAATAAATTTTCAAATAAAATTACGAATCTTTAACTGGAATGGTTAAATTTTAAACGCAAAAATGAATTTTCAACTAAAATGATGAACCTTTAGCTGGAATAGTTAAATTTTCAACCAAAAAGATGAATTTTCAACCAAGATGATTAATTTCTACCAAAAAAAAGACAAGTTTTAACAAAATACATGAATTTTCAACTACAAACAATAAATTGTTAACCAAAAATTGAATGGTTAAATTTTCAGTCTAACAAATTGATGTCAAACCAAAGAGATGAATTTTCAACTAAAATGATGAAATATTCTATTGGAATAGTTAAATTTTTTCAGTGAAATAAAATAATTTTCAATTAAAAAAAACAACTCATTTTCAACCAAATAGTTACATTTTCAAACGAAGTGATGAATTTTCAACTAAAATGATAGAATATGCTATTGAAATAGTTTCATTCTTTCAATTAAAAAAATTAATCTAATTTTCAAAAAATAGTTACATTTTCAAACAAAGTGAGGAATTTTCCACTAAAATTATAATTTTTCAACCAAAAATCCACAAAAAAAGCTGAATTTTCAACTAAAAATATCATTTTTCAACCAAACATTGAATAGTTAAATTTCAAGTTAAAAAAAATTAATGTTCAACTAAAGAGATGAATTTTTAACGAAATAATACTTACATTTACAGGAATATTGCATTTATATATAAATAAATAAATATACAAATACATAAATAAATAAATAAATAAAAAAGTTGAAGTTTAAACTGGAATACTTAAATTTTGAGAAAACAGAATTAATTTTCAGCCAAAGAAAAAACGAATTTTCAACAAAATAGCTTATTTTTCAACGAAACTTTCCCGGTGCAATTTTAGAATTTTATTAATTCAGCATTTTTCCAACAGGGAAGGTCTAAAATAAAAAATTAATCTTCAATTGTAAACATTCTCAAATTGAAATTATTTAATCTTGAAGGATTTTAAGTTTATGGAAGCCTCCTTTCAAAAACTTCCCGACCTTCAGTTACATTTTTATTACAATTATATCCAATCACTCTCAATAATTTAAAATCACCGATGGACTTCAATAATATACTGTAAATAAAAAAACGCAACCCTCGTTTTCCAAACGAGGACGAATTTTAACGATCCTATAAATTCCCATGTTTATCTCTACCTATCACGAAATGTCCATTTGAATATTTTTTTATCAGATTAATTCTTTTATGATTTTCGGATAAAGCTCAGTGCGGTGCAACCGAACGATAGGAAAGTTGTCGATATTGGCCTGGGGCGCTTATTGATGTGAATAAATATTATCGTTAACCAATGGAATTTATCTACTAGGCTCTCTCGTGTTATTAGGCTGATAGAGTTTATCAGTCATCTAGACGCAGGTACACTCATTAGAGAATAATAGCGACGTGCAATTTTTTTATCTTTTTCCCCCCTCCAAATACAAGAAAAAATACCGTCTTGAGAACAATACCAGGGTAATAAAGCATAGAGAACGGAAACTTTAACGGGGTAAGCATCTTGTAACGCCGTTAACCTATGAACCGCGTAATCGTGTCGGGGCGTGATCTATCGGTTTTCTATGAAAAAATACTCTTAACTTGGAAAGAAACTTCTTCGTGGAATAATGATCGAATTCTGGGAGAGGATTGCCGAACTAAGAAAAATTTTGAGTTCATTACAAAAAAAGGGGGGAAGGATTAAATATTTATTTTTACATTTAGAAAAGTAGAAACAATCTTTTTAAAAAAAATCGTATAGTTTTTAAATGATGTAAAATAATTTTTCAATGATTTTTTAAATTGTATTTACTTAGATCGTTGAAAATCCGCACAAACGCAAACCGCGTGTTCACGTACCTCATTTTTATTTCTTAATATCAAAAACAATCGATTTAAGAGTCCACAATAACAAATTTTAAATATTAATAGTTCTACAAGTGTTTGAAACAAAATCTCTTGAAATTCTTTGAGATCTGTTAAACAAACTTAAAATCTATTAAAACCTTTGAAATTTGTCGAGTTCCTTCATATCCCTTGAAACTGTTGAAATGCGCAGAAATCCCTTGAAATGAAATGTAATTTATTCCCTAGAGTTCTCTAGAAATTCATTAAAAACCCTTACAGTCGTAAAAATCCATTTAAAAATCCGTTTAAATATAATGTACGGCGTACGCGCATGTTTACGTCCCTGGATTGTTATTTTCTAATATTAAAAAAAAAAGTATTTAAAAATCCATAACAAAAAATGATTAAATATTAAGATTTCTTATTAAGAGTGAGAGATATATTAAGAGAGAGAGAGAGAGAGAGAGAGTTAAAAAAATCTTCAAATTCTTTGGAATCTTTTTAAATACCTTAAAATGTTTAAAATCCTTGGATATTTTTCTACGGTTGTCATATCCCTTCAAATTGTTGAAATCCGTAAAAAATTCCTTGAAATAAAATGTACTTTATTCGCTAAAGTTCTTAAGAAATTCGTTAAAACCCATTAAAATCTCTTGAATTCTTAAAAAAACGTAAAAATCCATTACAATATGTACAAATCATTTGAAATTCCCTGAATAAAAATTAAATTAAAATTGATAATTAAATTGCTCTAAATAAACAGTTTAAACAAATGCATGTTTGAGACGAGTAAAATAATTTATGAAATGATTAATGATTAAATTAATTAATTATTGAATCAAAAAAACTCTAACTTTCGTAATTTTAATATTTTTAAGGACATCAATATTTTTTACGTATCTGGAAATATTAACTCTTTCCATGAATATTCTCAGTCGCATACTATTAAATTTTAAATAGTAATATATTTTAAATCTTCAGTTAAAAATGGTTTGTATTTGAAAAAATCACATGTACAACTAATAATTCAGAAATTATTGAATTAAAACGTAAGGAAATTGTGTATTATTACGAAATCAAATTTGATTAATTTTAAACGTTATTAATTTAAAATTGTCTAAGCACTAATCTACTAAAAACTGCGCTTAAATTTGCCGAACTGTTAAAAGCTGATTTTTGATTACAGATACATTCCAGACCAATTCAAGTTTAGGATAAATTCCAGATTAATTCAAATTAACGCTAAATTCCAGATTAATTCAAGTCATAGCTTGATTTCAGATGAATTAAAGTTCAAGTTGAATTTAAATTCAAAATAAATTCTAGATGGATTGAACAAACATTCCAGTTTAGTAATAATTGAGGCTAAAATTATGTATCCCAATACTCAAGTTTATTTCTACGCCTCCATTCTATACTGCTCCACGTCGCGGTTGGACGGTGTACAGCTCTCCGTCACGCGGTACATCGCCTAAATGAGACGTGGAGCGGTATGGAACGGAATAAAACTAGAATTTGGTTTAAATTGAGCCTTATCTGTTTCAACTAGAATCAAAAGCCAGTTGGCTAACTAATTTTATACCAAATCGACGTCTCCATTCCTTACCGCTCCGCGTCGCATTTGGGCGGTGTACCGCGCGACGAAGAGCTGTACACCGTCCAACCGCGACGTGGAGCAGTGTGGAATGGAGGCGTCGATTTGGTATAAAATGAATTAGGTAACTGGTTGTTGATTCAAGTTAAACCAGATAAGGTTAATTTTAAAACAAATTCTAGTTCATTTTGATCGAAAAAAGATTATTTAAAAAATTTTATTTAACGACGCTCAAGTCTTCCGAGATCTATCTACAAAAAAAAATTGATCCTGAGACGGATTTCGCTTCCAAAAGACACCAATTCGCTTAATCTTGAACCAAAATCCGATTAATTTTGAATTGGTTGGGTCTACCTTAACTAAAGTATTTTTTTCGAGTCTTTCTCGTATATCGAGTCGAGTCGTTTGATCCGATCCTTGATAAACGATTAATCGAAGAAGGTCCCTTGTGTGCATCTTTAAGAATTCCCACGGTTACTCGGGGGAGAAAATATGCGTTGCCTGGTTGAGGGTTTAGAAGCACCTGGATCTATCGGCAAAGCGCCTTGACAATTAACCACACGATCATCGTTAATTTCTTCTGTCTTTATTTTTCCTTGTCTCTTCTACTTGCTGTACACTGACACTTCCTTTCACGTGCGCGCTACGCGAGAATAATTGTTACTGCTCTCGAATAGCAAAAATAACGCAAAAATCCTATTAAAAGAAAAGTTTAACGATATGTCTCGAAAATCTCGCAATCATCGTTGCTGAATACCTGATTGGCTTTTTATTTCTTGAAGTTGTTTTATACCTAAAAATTTTAAAATAAAGCTAAAAATTAAAAAGGTTTATAATAAAATAAGAATTTTATTATAAAATGCATTTCTAAACAGAAATCATCATTAGGACTCCCAATTTCTACAATTTTTAGGTGATGTTAGCGTTCTACACCGAAAATGGGTCATTTAAAATTAAAAATTATTATATGTTGAAGATTAAAAATTTTTCAACAATTATTTACGGTTTTCGGGTTTGTTAACGTTTTTACCAAAAATTTACATTTTTGAAAAACAATTATTAGATTTTAAATTTTCAAAATTTTTGAACAACTAAGTTGTTTTCACGTTTTTCACACAAAAAAACGGTTATTTAAAACAAAAATCTTTAATGAATAAAGAAAAAAAGATTACAAAGCAGATTCACAATTTGTTAACAGTTTTAGGTCATGTTGACATTTTACACCGAAAATCGGTTATTTTAAACAAAAAGCATTAGGCTCAAAGGGGGATTTACAATCTTAAAGAATATTTTGTTTTATTATGTTAGTGTTTTTCGTCGGAAATTGGTATTTTTGAACGAAAATGCAACGGTTTGATTGATTTAAATATTAATTCTGAAGTTAAAATATAAATTTTCATCAACTTTGGTTTGAAAATCCATCCCTTTTCGTAAAAATTCGATCTTTTTTGGTTAAAAATGCAACTGTTTTATTGGAAATTGTTTCTTTTTAATTGCACCGTTTCGGATTTAAAATGCAAATATTTCTTTATTAATATATCAACTATAACATATTTTGTTGAAAATTCATCTTTTTGCTTGAAAATTTAAATACTTGATTCAATTACTATGTTAAAAATTCATATTTTTAGTTGAAGATTAAACTGTTTTCCTGAAATATAGTCTTTATGGGTTGAAAAATAGGTTGAAAACTGAAATATTTTCGTAGAAAATTAATATTATCGAGTTTGTTTAAAATCCATCATTATGGTTGAAGATTCGTGATTTGAGTAGAAAATTCATCTTCTTGGTTGAAAATTGAACTATTTTGTTAAAAATTGTTTTTTGGTTTTGGTTGAATTCAACTTTTTTTTATTTTTAACAAAATAATTTTCGATTAATTATCAACTATTGCATTTTTCGTTGAGAATTTGTCTTTGTTTGCTGAAAATTCAAGTTTTGGTTGGAAGATACTTTGTTCAAAATTCATCGATTTGACAATTTAAATATTTAGCTGAAAATTTGTCGTTTTTGGTTGAAAATTAATTTATTTGACTGAAAATGAAACTATTCTATTTTTTTTAAGTTGACCTTTTTTAGTTGAAACCAAATTTTTTTAATTGAAGATTTATTATTTTATTTGAAAGTTCACCTCTTTGGTTGAAAATTTGTGTTTTTTTTTTTTTTGTTTTGTTTGGAAAATTAGTTAATTTGACTGAAAATGTAACTATTTTAATTTTGGTTGAAAAATGATTCTTTTGAATTGAAAATGTATTTCTTTGCTAAAAAATTAAACTATTTTGTTGAAAATTTGTTATTTTTTTTTGGTCGAAAATTAATTTTTTACCGAAAATTTAACCGTTCCATTTTTGGTTAGAAATTTATATTTTCAGTTGAAAATATTACTATTTTGTTGAAATTCATGTATTTATTTGAAAATTCGTCTTTTGGGTAGAACATTCACTATGTGGTTAAAAATTAACCTTTTTGGTTGAAAATTCAATTACTTAGTTTAAATTGAACTACTTTATTAAATTTTTGTTGTGGAGATTTACCTCTTTGGTGTAAAATTTTGTTAAAAATTCTTATTTTTTAGTGAAAAATTAAATTTTTTTTAAACTGAAAATTTAACTATTTTATTTTCGGTTAAAACTTTACGTATTTTGTTGAAAATTCCTCTTTTATGCTAGAAAATCTTATGCGGTAAAAAGTGCAACTGATTAATTAAAAATTAATCTTTTTTTTAAGGATGTAACTTTTTTTGAAAATTCGAATTTTTGGTTGAATGAAACTGTTTTTTAATTTAAATTAAAAACTGTTGCTGGTTAAAGTATTAAGTTGAAATATTTTGATAAAAATTCATTTTTTAAATACATAACCATTTTCATCAATTATCAAAAATATTGTCCTTGTTTTTCTTTTTTGTCATTTTAGATATAAGATACTATGAAACACACACATTTTGTATCAATATTAGTTTTATAAAACAATTAAAAAATTGCGTGAAACCATAAAAAGAATCGCGCGCGTGGTGCGCGGTTTGTTTTCTAGTTGCCTTAAAATTTGTCTAATTATTTAATTAAATTCAGAAAAATTCAAATGAAATTCCTCTTTTATAATTTCATTAAAAATCGAATTAAAATCCCAGTCGATGATCGAATAAAAACTTGATTTTTGTATTTCCTACTTTAATTCAAGAGAGAATAAACCATTTAGGCATTGCATAAATATTGGAAGTCAGAGCTCAGAATAATTTTCTAGTTTAGGAAACGAGAGCCTGATAAGATGGGAAATAAGTTGTTTCTCGCTCAACGAGAAAATAAAGAAAACGACTAATCGCTCGATAACGAGTCGGCGTCTGGACCGATTAATTTTAATGAATTTCTATGACACCCAACACGGACCAACAGTTTGATGACAATCAGCGCCTCGTATTTCATTGCAGCTTCTTTATTTATTTTTTTTTTTTTTAAGATGCGCACGATTTAATCGAGGAAAGGAAAACGAAAATTTATAATATCTTATAAAAGTTATATTTTCGGATATTTTAGATCCGGAAATGCGAGTTTTATGGGCAGAAAAGGCGGGATTTGACGATGCAGTATTTCATTTCTTTTTATTCCCGTGCAATAATAAAAATCTCGGTCTTCCTAGGAGGTAGGATCAGAAATCTTAATACGTTCAGAGTGTCCATATAGCGAGAGTCAGCAATTTCCGGACCAATATAAATGTCCTACATTGATTTAGTTCGATATCTCGGGACACCCTTGGCCAATAAGGGATTGCCACCGATGTCTCAATATATCGCCTCGTCATGCAAATACAGATTTTTGCCGTTTCAGTAGATTCATATGAACTCTTTATAATATTATACCTTTGGTTAGGATTTAAACAGTGGTGAATTATTTTTATTAAAATTAATGGAAATAACATATTGAATTCAATACGAAACATTTTAAATGCCTACGATTTCAAGCCGAACTATATTGCATTTTCAACTAAAAAAGATTTTTTACCCAAAGAGATAAACTTTCAACACAAAAAGACGAATTTAAACAAAAAATAATAATTTTCAACCAAATAGCAAAAGAGACGAGTTTTCCAAAAAATTGTTAAATATTTAAACAAATAGTAAAATTTGCAAGCCAACCAAGAAAGATGGATTTTCCACCAAGAATGATAACTTTTCTACTATAAAAGATAAGTTTTCAATTCAAAAGATTGAATTTTTAACAACATAAGTTGAATTTTCGACCAAAAATGATGACTAACGCAATAGTGAAATTTTCCCAAAATAATTCGACTTTTTAACACAATAGTTGAATTTCTAACCAAATAGTTGAATTTTCAGGATACAAAGATGCATTTTCAATCAAATGGTCGAATTTTTAAATAAAAAAGATTACTCAATCAAATATTTGAATTTTCAAGACAAAAAGACCAATTTTTTATAAGAGAGTAGAATTTTCATCAAAGAAGTTCATTTTTAACCAAGAAAGATGACTTTTATACCACGAAAGATAAATTTTCAACAGAGTAAAGTTTTTAAGCCAAAAAGATGAATCATTTAGAATACAGTAGACTTTTAAATCGAAAAAGACGAATTTTTTATAAGATAGTTGAATTCTCAACCAAAAAGTTGAACTTTCAACAAACAAAAATAATTTTCTATCAAAAAAAGACGACTTTTTAACCAAATAATATAAATTTTCTACCAAATAGTTCAATTTTCACCCAAAAATTTGAAATTTCAAAAAACAAAATTAATTTTCTAACCCAAAAGATCAATTTTCAACCAAATACATGAATTTTGTACCAAATAGCTGAATTTTCAACTCACAGAATATACAGGATAAAGTTTTAAACAAATATGGAATAGTTAAATTTTAAGATAAAAAAAAACTTATAACAACAACAAAAATTCAACAACAATGTTAAATTTTCAACCGAAAAGATGAATTTTCGACCAAGGATATTAATTTTCTCCAAAAAAGACGAATTTTGAACAAAAAACAAGAGGTTTCAACGCAGTTACTTAATTTTAAAGTCAAAAAGACGAATTATCTACAAAAAGTTGAATTTTCAACCCAAAAATATGATTTTTCAACCAAAAAGTTGAACTTTCAACTAAAAAAGTTAGGGTTTTAACCAAATAGTTATATTTTTAACCAAAAATGGAATAGTTTAATTATCGGTATAAAGAATTCTTTTAAACCAAACATGAAACAACTTTTCATAAAAATAGTCAAATTTTCAACCAAAGAAATGAACTTTCAAATAAAAAAATGAATTTTTAATAAACTAGTAAAACTTTTGTTAAAACAGATGACTTTTCAACAAATAGGTGCATTTTCAACAAAATAATTAAATTTTCAACCAAATAATAAAATTTTTAACCAAACGAGATGAATTCCGAACAAAAATTATAATACTAGCCTATTCAATAAAAAATGAACTGTTACTGAAAAATATAGTTGAACTTTCTTATTTTATTTATATTTACATTTCTTATTTATTTTCTCAATGGATTTACAAAGACATTTTTAAAACAAAGTTATTCAGGAAATCTACTATTTCCTCAAAAACATCTGATTAACAAATATTTTCTTTTCTTTTTTTAAATAATAAAAATACTAATAACAAAATAGATTGCAAACCTTCTGACATGCATATAAAATTATAATTATATTTGCATTTATAAGAAAATACTTATCAATACTCGTCAACGTGGAATGGAATTAACCCAAAAAGTACCAGCTTGATTTTGTTTACTCACCTGAAACCGAAAAAAGGAAGAAATTGGTTAATTAATGATTCAAAATTTAGTTTAGACCTTGAATATGAAAAATTATGATATTTGGTAATACTTAAAAATATTCCTAGGTATATGTAAGACGAGTTCAGGGTGAATTAAAGATGAATTGAAGATTAATTCAAGAAAAATAAATTTATGTTCAATAAAAGTGCAAGTTTAAGACGAATTCCAGTTTAGGATGAATTCAGGTTCAAGACAAATTCAAGTTCAATATTAATAGAAGATATATCAATTGTTAATTTTGCCCGATCAATTTAAAAGAGTTAAGAATTTTGAATAATTTCAAACGATTTTTAAACATTTTAAGAGACACCTAAACATTTTAAAAGATTTCTGATTTAGAACAGAGAATTTTGGAAAAGAATTACAATTCTGATTTGGAAGAGACAATTTTCTAAAAGAAGTATAATTCTGAATCTGACCAAGGACTTTTTTTAATACTCTTCTTATAAATCAGTATTCTAATTATTTTCCAAAATTCCTGTTCCATGCCCAAAATTCCCTGTTACAAGTCAAATAATTATTATTTACGAAAATTCCCTGACCTAAAGTCTAGATTATAATTCTTTACGGAAATTTCCTCTTCCAAGTAAGAATTATATTTATTTACAACATTTTTTATTATAATTAAGAAATACAGTAACTCCCCTTTTCCAAAATTTGGAAGAGGGAAGTTTCAAATTCTGACAAATTTTCATTTGCAAACAAACAGTTTTTTAAATTCAAACAAATTCTGATTTGGAACAAGGAATTTTCAAAATTTGACGAATTCTGTTCCGTGTCAAAAATTACCTGCTCCAACAAAGTCAGAATTATAATTTTTCATGGAATTTTTTTTATATTTAAATTATATATTTCTCTTCCAAATTGAAAATTATGATTCTTATTGAAAATTCCCTATGCCAAGTCACAATGAAATTCATTTTTCAAACTCCCTATTCCTAATCAGAATTATACCTGTTTAATTAGATATAAATCAATTTACATGTTTGATCAAAAAAATTTCTATTATAATTCAGAAATATAGTAACTCCTTTTTTTCTGGAATTTCGAAAAGGAAATTTTCAAACTGTGACGAATTCCGACTTCCAAAATTCCCGTTCCATGTAAAAAATGCCCTGTTCCGAGTCAAATAATAAATCTTTACAGAATGAATGGAAGATAAATTTAAAAACATTTGAACCCCCGAGGTCAGTATTAGTTGAACCCTTTTCAGTTGAATGATGAAATCAAATGAAAAAATAAAAACCCAAAGGAAAGCGAATTTACTCTCGAGAAGGTTGGAAACCGATAGTATCGGTTGCTGGCATGTGGGTTTAATAAGTGGTCCAGGAGTAGTCGGATTAATCGCTGCAAGAGTACACCGTCCACTGGCTTCAAATGAAAGAGCGGGGAGGCGCGCGCCTCGATCAAACCAGTTTCGCCGGTCTCTTTCGATCCGATCTCAGCACACCCCCCATCTCCTTCACTTTACCTCTTTTGAACTTTTCTTAATTTTTTTTTTTATGTTTATTTATTTTTTACTAAATTAACCATTCGCGTCTCCTATTTCACGCTACTAATCCCTGTCCTTCCTCCTTCAAGTCCAAAGAGACGATCATTCATAAACTCTCTCGTGACGGGAAACCTCGTAAAGCAGACTCTCGCTAAGTGTACGTAGTAAATTGTCGTCAAATGTCATAAAAACGTTATTAATAGTACATGTCGTCTCTCGAAACACATATCGTAAATTTTAAGGGTGTCCGAGAAAGCCTAAAGGTGTCACAATATTTTCTCCGGTCGTCATAAGACATCATAATGTTCACTTGAATTTGTGCGTGGATCCGGCTCGAAGGACCGAATTGTATTTGCACGTCTCGTGCTAGATTTTTTGAATGAGGGTGGCCGAAACACTTCAGTTTCAAATTACTCTGTCTAATTTAAAAGTTTCCCTGACCTTTCATATTTATTTTTTATTTTTTTTATAATGTTATTAATTGTTAGATATCATTCCTTACCAATTATATTACAAATTAGAAGTATAAACGAGGTCTTTTGGATTGAAAAATTTTATTTTTAATCAGAATTTTTAAACGAAACAGTGACTCATCAAAGAAATATTTGCTTTGGAAGGTACGAAAGGCAATTAAAAATAAAATCTTTTGTTTTAAAATACTCGTTCACATGTACTTATAATTTTAAATATAATTGTTACACATTATGAAACACATTAAAAACATTTATAAAAAATAAACTTGTTTACGGCAGGCAGTCTCCCCTTATTAAAAATTCCTGGGAATTTTTTCGAATATCCTAAAATCTTTGAAATCCTTTAAAATCCCTTCAAATTATTGAAATCTATTAAAAATGTCTTGAAATATTTCTAAATACACTCAACTCCCGATATAAGAACCCCCGGTGTACTATATTCCTAGATCTAATGGAATCCACAGTTTCGTGATGAGAGGAGCCGCGGGGCCGAAAACGGCGGTGCACAGTCAAGCGTAACAAACAGCTCGAGGGCCGCACTCTAAGCGCGTTAGTTGCATCCGGTTGCGTCATGTGTCCAAATCCGCCAGAAATGATTCATGCGGTTCTCATATCGGGAGTTGAGTGTACTTTACTTTTCTTTATCCAGTAAAGTGACCGTTTCATTTAAAAGAGTGACTAAAAAGGGACTAAAAGTGACCCTGACCTGCGGCCACCCTGTTTGAGTATGGATGAACTTTTTACCAAGTCACTTGCATTTTTATTTGAATAAATTGTGAGACCCTGACAGGACTCGCACAATTTTTATTAGCTGGTTAATACAACAAGAAGCATTAAAATGTACAGGGTAATAATTTGACGTAGGAGAATTTACATCCAGTGATAACGAGTTGGTTGTGGAAGGTGGGCAGGTGCGTAAGGCACATGCGGGCTGAAAAGAAGTATGTCTCAGGACATTTTTTCAGTCGCCTCTTATATTGCATTCTTCCTTTCACTTTAACGATGGGCAGACGTACTCTCTCGAAAGTAGATTTCCTTGAAACATCCACGAGACCCTAAAATGCGCGAACTAATTTGGGATAAAGTCGAATAAATGCCCTCGGGGGGTGGTTACCGTTTCGAATAACCTGCGCTTCGAGGCGTTTCAATTGACGAGTTAATTAAAGAAAATAGCCGCTACGGCGAACTACGATTCGCAAAACTGTCTTTGAACTCGACGTACATAGCGCAATATTTTTATAAATTTAACCAGCCAGAAACATTTAATGAAAAGTACACAAGGCAATTAGAATTCTATTTCCTAACACGAGGCAATCTTTGAATTCCAACAAATTTTTTGGCGCCACATATGATTTAGCTTTTAAACTTTAGATGAAGAATATCCCAAAATTAATTATCGATCTTTTGCTTGGTTGTTGAGAGCGCCGGACCGACAATCTGAAGACCTGGGTTCAAATCCCGGCGGAGCTGAGAATTTTTTCGTGGACTAAAAATATATTAATGCTTCAATAGTATTAATAAATACCAGTAGACCGAGAAAAATAACATCAGGAACAATATATCTATCACTGATTAGGAAACTTCAATAGCGAAAATTTTAAATTTGAATCATAAGGTTTGGAATCACCTCCAGGTATAAAAATGATAAATTCCATCGGGATTCAGGGGTCTCAAGAATAAATCTTCTCCTTTTCGTAGCTTAGTTGATAAGAGTACCAGGTCGGGGCGAGCAATCTGAAGACCCGGGTTCGAATCCCAGCAGAGCTGAGCATTTTTGTACAGACTAAAAATATATTATTGCTGTAATAGTATTAATGAATACCAGTAGACAAAGTCAAAACTTGTGCATCTCTTGGAAAAGTCTTAAAGTCACTTTATGGGCCGTAAAATGTGTAGGGCGGAATATTTTGGAGAAATTCGATATTTAAGGAGCAACTAATTTCCTTTTCTTGTACGGTTAGCGACCCTTTGTTTCAACCGCCTTCTCCCTCGGGTTCAAGTCAGAGCAAGCGGCGTTAGTTACAAACATGAAGATATTTTTAAACCTCATGACGTCACATCCCTCTTCGCGATCTTAGATATTGTGCTTCACGTACTCGAACTCTCAACGAAATTTAAATCATCATCCCAATAATAGAGAATTTCATTTTTTAAATTACTGCGCAGAAAAATATATAACACATTAGAAAGTCGATTTAGATTAAATTCGAGATCACATTTTAAGAGAATGAGAGCGCTCTTATCAAGATTAGGGCGTAGCATTAAATACAAATTTCAGAAAATAAAAGACTTGAAGAAAATTTCGAGAAAAATTCCAAAAATTCCAAACGAATTCAAGATGAACTCCAGATGAATTCAAATTTAGAAAGAATCTAAGATGAAATGAAGATAATCCCGAGATTATTTCAGGTTGAATTCCAAATAAATGCATGATCGATTTATTCAAGTTCCGGAAGAATTAAAGATGAATTCAACAATATTTGCAGAAAAATTCCAGAAAAATTCCAAATAACTAAAAGATGAATTCAAGTTCAAGAAGAACTTAAAATGAAATGAAAATAATTTCGAGATGTGTGAGGTGTGAATTCAAGATTAATCCATCATGAATTCAAGACGAATTGAAAAATGAAACATTCAATATTTATTCCATATGAATTCAAGTTTCAGATTAATCGAGGAATATTTTATAAAAAATCCCAGAAGAATTTCAAATTAATTTATGATAAATTCAAGTTGAGGAAAAATTTAAGATAAAATAAAGATAAATTCGAGATAAATTCATGATAAATACAAGAGGAATTCTAGATGAAATCCGGATTAATTGAAGATATTCTCAACAGAATTTCAAGTTGAATTAAAGCAGGGTGTCTAGCCTTTTTGCAAAAAAAAAAAACTTCCAGAACTTTTCCAGGTTTTCCAGGACAAAAAAATTAATTTTTCAAGGTACCGTTTTTACAGTAAAAATATCATTTTCATGCAACGTGTCTCAAAAATATGATTTTAGGGTCAAAAATCCGTTTCTTGGTGATTCTTCTTGTATGACATTGAAAAATCATGACGCTACAATCAAAAATATTTTGAACTTTCTAATTTTTTTAGCTTTAATAACAAAATTTTTTTAAATTATAATTGGTTGACATTTGAATGAGTTATCTATTTTTAAGCTAATTTAAATTTAATTTCCAATAACATAATTAAATTTTAAACCAAATAGTTGAATTTTTAACCAAATTGTTGAACTGTCAACATACAAAGATGAATTTTCAACCAAATGATCGAATTTTAAACGAAAAAGATCAATCTCAACCAAAAAGAGTTGCATTTTCAACGAAATAATTGAATTTTTAGAATACAGCTGAATTCTTAACAAAAAAGGTGAATTTTAAAACTAAAAGGACGAATTTTTTGTCCAAATATACAAATGCTCAATAAAAGAGTTGAATTTTCAACCAAACAAGACAAATTTTCAAGCAGAGAATTGAATTTGCAATCAAAATGATGAAACTTGAAAAAAAAAGGATTTTTAACAAAGTACCCAAAATTCAAATTTTCGAATAAAAAAGGCGAATTGTCAATAAATAAAGCCAAAAATATGAATTTCAACCAAAAAGATTAGTTTTCTACCAATAAAGACGAATTTTTAACTAAAATGATCAATTTTCAACAAAAAATGGAAGTTATTTTCCGGTAAAAAATTGATTCTAAAAAAAAATAACGAATTTTCAATCAAATAATTCATTTTTCAACCTGAGAGATGAATCTTCAGACAAAAAATTAATTTTTAACAAACTGGTTCAACTTTTACGAGAGTAATTGAATTTTCAATTTAAGAGAAATAGATTTTCAGCCAAAAATGGAGAAGTTACATTTTTCGATAAAAAATTAAGGTTTTAACCAAAAAAAATCAGTTTCAGCGAAGTAGTTCAACTGGAATAGTTGAATTTTTAATTTTAAAAATTAATTTTTAACCAAAAAAAGGAATTTTCAATCAAATAGTTCCATTTTGAATCCAAGATATGAATTTTCAAACAACAAAAAAATAATTGTTAACAAAGTGATTCAGCTTTTACGGAGTACATAGTTGAATATTAAAAAAATAAATAAATAAAAAGAATTTTCAGCCAAAAATGGAATAGTTACATTTTCAACTTGAAAAATTAATTTTGTAACAAAAAAAAGTTTGTAATTAAGTAGTTGAACATCCAACCAACGAAATGAATTTTTAACAAAAATAATTAATCTTCAACTGGAACAGTTTAATTTTCAATTTAAAAAATTAATTTTCCGCCAAAAGGATGAATCCGGAAAGATTGACAATGAAATGAAATGAAGATAAGTTCGAGATAAATTAATGGTGAATTCAAGATGAAGTAAAGATGATTTCGAGAGAAATTAAAGATTAATTCGAGATTAATTCAAGTGCTATAAATTCAAAAAGAATTCAATCTGAAGAATTCCAAAAATTCTGATAAATTTTTTTCGTTTGTCATTCCACGCAGTTGCAACCAGCCAGACTATCAAAATAATTTTAATAAAAAAGTTTGTGCTCCGAAGGTATAAATGCTGGCTTTAATATTTTTCCCATGTAACCTTGCAGGAGTCAAAAAACATGTGTTCCGAGAGTGTCACAGACGTTAATCGACATTTAACGGTCCCGATGGTAATTATTAATTCCAACTTTTTCAGCGTCGTCTCTACTTTGCCATTTTTGTCCTGTTCGCGTGTGTCATAGGGGCCGATGCATGGTTTCCCACGGAAGAACTGCCATTAAGGAAATGCCCCTAGATGGAGAACGCATGTTCTAGTCCCCACCACTTCCGGTAGTGCTATTTCAACGAACCTCTAGGAATATTAATTAAAACACTTTTTCTTTTTACAAGCATCTATCGAAAAACAGGCTACCAACCTGAACTTCTGAGCTCATTTCTTTCAATATCAGTCCCATCAGAAAAAAGAATCGAACAAATAAAGTAAGGAGCCCTTTGCAAGACTAACTGGCTTTTAAATTTTATTTATGTCATACGTATATTCTAGTCTAGTCAACTGATGCTCAAAATTTGCTAATGCTGCAAATCGAGTTAATATGAGTTTTTCTGTGAGCGTTATTTTATCTGCCATCTGATCCGTTGTTATGCCCAGAACAGATACCTAATCCATTTAAAAACGCGCAGTAGATAAGCAGTGTGAAAAAGGAGATGCCAAGTTAATTTTTTTTTGCAAAGAAAGTTATTTTAATATTTAACAATATTTACTGTAATATATATTTGATAAACGTAGGTTAAATAATTGGGAAAGGTATCTCAAAAAAAAATTTTTCCAGGTACAATTTTCCATAGTACGGAGCCAATCAAATAGTTTGCATTTTTTTTAAACAATTGACTCGAAATATGTATACAGTTTCCCGGGATTCAATTAATATGTTTAATTTATAGGAAGCTTTAAAAAATTATATTACAAGATATTAATGAATATATTAGCACCATCGATTAATTAAATAAATCAATAATACTAAGAACATAATTCAAACTAATTTTTATTTTACCTTATACATAAAATTAAGTGCATATCTATGTAAAATGAATGTGGGTACTATATTAAATTCAATTAAAACCACTTCAAATTCCTAACTTTTTAAGTAAAAATATTGCAATTTCAGCAACATAGATGAATTTTTAACCAAACAGTTGAATATTTAACCAAAAAGATTATTTTATACAAAAAACATGATTTTTCAACAAAAGACATGAATTCTGAACCAAATAGTTGTATTTTTAAATAAATAAAAAAAACAACACATTTTTAACAAAAAAGTTGAATTTTGAACTAAAAAAGATAAATTGCCAGCCAAAAATGGAATAGTTAAATTTTCAGTTAACAAAATTAACTTTCTAAAAAACTGATGAATTTTCAACTAAAATGATGAATCTTAACCTGGGATAGTTGAGTTTTTAACCAAAAAGATGACTTTTCGACCAAGACGATTAATTTTTAACGAGAAAAAAAAAACGAATTTTCCACAAAATACATGAATTTTCAACTAAAAAAGATAAATCGCCAACTTAGCACTCAATAGTTAAATTTTCAGTTTAAAAAATTAATGTCTAACCTAAGAGATGAATTTTTAAATAAAATAATGGAATATTCAATTCGAACAGTAGTAGTTACATTTTTAGTTGAAAAAGAATAATTTTCAAATAAAACAATAATAATTTTGAAAAAAAATAGTTCATTTTTCAACCAGACATGAATTTTCAATTAAAATGATGAATCTTTACCCCAAAAAATTCATTTTTAACAAAAGAGTTTAACTTTCGAACAAGTATGTAATTGAATTTTCACTCCAAAAAATATGAATTTTCAACCAAGAAGATTAATTTTTCCACCAAAAAGAACGAACTAAAAATTTGATTAAAAATTAATTTGTAACCAAACTGATGAATTTTCAACTAAAATGACTGATATTCAACTGGAATAGTTAAATTTTAAACCAAAAAGCTGAATTTTCAACTAAATGATGAATCTTTAATTCGAACAGTTAAATGTTCAACAAAATACATTAATATTCGACCAGATACTTAAAATTTCAACTAAAAACAATCACTTTTCAACCAAAAATATAATAGTTAAATTTTCAGTTAAAAAAATTAATTTCAAATGAAAAATTCGAATTTTCAACTGAATGATGAATCTTTAATTGGAACAGATGAATTTAAATACATTAATATTCGACCAGATAATTGAAATTTCAACTAAAAACAATCACTTTTTTACCAAAAGAAGAAGCTAAATTGTCAGTTTAAAAAATGAATTTCAAACAAAAAAAAAACGAATTTTCAACAAAATAGTGAAATACAGTAATATAAAGCTACTTTTAGAAATAAAGAATCATTGTCATTTAATTTTATATTGCAATTGGAAACAAAATCAAGCCCGCTTTCGAAAAAATTCTCTGACTTTAAAAAAAATCCCTGACATTTCCAGGTTTTTTCAGGTATATAAAAATTCCCTGACAATTTCAGGTTTTCCACCTAGGGGTATTTCTATAAGCTTTTTCTTTCTTAGTTAAGTAAATTTGAGTTTCCTGTGTTAATAAAGTGTGACTAAAGAGTGATTTCAACTAAGTTGTTGGAAATCTCGAAACAAAGACAGCGATCGATGGCGAACAGAAGTTATAGTTAGCGGTAAAGGTCGTGGAACGATTCGTGCTAATTTAGATTTTAGAGTCACTTGTGACGAAGTTGTTCGACTTTTGTTCTGAATGACAAAATATTTTACCTTTAAAGTACATTAGTTGAAGAAGTGGTTTTAATGTGACACAAATATAATGTTTGATTTGAAACTCACTTCAAATATTAAAAAGCTTCAATTTCTTAATAATACAATTTTGAATATTCCAATGTTCAAAATCGTTCTATTTCAAATTATTTTAATTTTGAACAATTTAACTTTTAAAAAACGTTTTATTATTAGGCATTTTCACTTCATATTCAGCTAACTTTACTTCGTTAACTGCTGAGGGGAAAAATAGATCAAATGCATTTAGTCCATTGTTAAACATTTTTTTTAAATAAATTATTGTGCAAAAATCGCAATAATTAATAATTATTAGTTTATCCCTTAGAGAATACCATTTTCTTATAGTTTAAACATTGTTCTAAATCTTTATAAAATTTTGGAATGCTATAATTTCTGAATACTTTTTTAATAATATTTATTACAATTTTTAACAGTAAATATTCAAATTTATTTATCTTGTTATCAAGCTTAATAGGTAATTCCCGGCTTTATTTTAGTTCCCGGATATTATCCTTTCTCCCCGGTTAGAAGACACTAAACACCCTCTGTATGCAACAAATTTTTTTATTTATTTAAAGAAAATTTCTTTCATTAAAAAAAATATCTTTGAATCCAAGAAAATACATTTTTTTCGGCAGAAAAATAGTCAGTTTATTAAAAAAATTCTTTTATATTAAAAAGAATGAATCAATTAACAGTAATTTCCATTACTTGCAACGCACTAGATGCAAAATAAATGTTGTTGAATGAAAGAAAGTTTCTTTAACCTTATTTGCTTTAAAGAAAATTTCCACAATTGAGAAAATAATTTTTTTTATTCCAATAAACTATGGCTGCAAAATAAGTTCCGCCGCTTCAAAAAAAAATGCATTGTCTAAAAAGCAACTTCATTAACTAAAAATAAAGTTCATTGACTCACAGTAACTTTGATTAATTTAATAGGAAATTTCTTTCATTCGTCATTTGATTTCTTTTTTTGACATAAAATAATCTATTTGATGAGAGAAATAAATGCATGAAAAAATGAAGTATGAAAATTTAATCTTATGGTAAATAAAACCTTATTCTATGAAGTAATTATTAAAAATTAAACTTAATTCAAGTCCAAAATATATTAAAAGAAAATAGCTAATGATTGCAAATATTCCTCTTTATTTACAGATATACCTGCGAATGTATATTCCGCACTTAGCAGAATGTCAACGACACCAACTAACACTATTTTTAATAAAAGAACTTTTACATTTTGCTGAATATGTTTAACGATAACTTTTCCCGCATGTATAAAATACCGAAGAATCCAACCGTCAAATATTTACATCCTAAGATATTTATATTAAAAAAAAACGTGGTCAGTCTTGCACCGCATGCGGGGGCAAGAGCGATACAATGCAGCTTGTTAGAAATAATTAAATGATGTATGGAAATAAGATAGACAATAATGTGGGATTCTAAGTAAAGCAAAAATTGATCAATTCCACCTCGTATTATGACTCTAAATATATGAATTAAAAAATTCATTTTGCATCATGTTTTTTTAGTGAAAATCAACAAAAACTTGTTTGAATCAACGAGAATTCTTATTTTAATTAAAGAAATTTTTATACTCTTATATGTTGCATATCAATGCAAAAATTTTTGGATTTTCATTAAAAGAACTGTTTACAATGGGTTAAACTGTGGACCGCAACACGTAAGTCATCTTGTGATAAGAAAAAAATTAATTGAATAAAAATTAATTTATGAGGGAGATGCGCTATTAACGACTAACTCGGCGCATCGATTGGATGATCATCGGCGCTCTTTCGTCGCAAGTAATTAGCGAGTGGTAATTAGCAATTAATCGGCGGCGCGCGTGTCGCGATGACGTAAGCAGAGCTAAAAGGCCGTTTACGCGAGTCACATGGAACCACCTTTCCAGTTACCCTGCAGCGCAGGTAGGCAGGTGTGCATATGTAATTCCAAACGAAATGCCTCCTCCGCTCAAGTAAAAAAAGAAAAGAAAAAAAAGAAGATAAAAAATAGATCCAATCAAGATATAGCCTTCTTAGTGTTTCTCCTATTTTTAGAACGATATATCCACTCATTTCGGCTTAAAGTTTTTCGAGCCACATAGCAGGGTCCAGAGAGATCAAATTATTTTTTAATAACTCCATATACATATTTCATGTATTATATTATTTTATTTCTAAATTATAGATATGTAAAAAAAGACAAAGGTTTTTCTTCTTCTAAATTTAATTACATTTTACTAACGATTGAAGCGCTTCGCGGGACAAAAGGTGACTAAACTAGCATTCAAAAATCGGCGACCCTCAACTTTGGTGAGCTATAATTGATCAGAAAAAATTCTCAGCTGATTCTGATAAAGATTCCATGGATTTGTCAGGTTTTTAAATACAATGGAGTTTTGATAATTGGCTAACAAAATTTTAATTAACAACTATTGAATGAAATGCGAAGGAAAATAACTTTAGGTTATTTTTTTAATTTATTGAATTTAGTAAAATTGAGTAAATTTAGAAAAATTCAAGTGAATTAAAAAAAATTCAAGAGAACTCTAATGAATTTAAAATAATTGAAAAGAATTCATAATCAATTGATAAGAATCCAGGATGAAATTACAATTAATTCAAATGAAAAATGAATGGGGAAAAAATTCAAAAAATTCAGAATATTCCATTGAGTTCAGTAAAATTGGAGTGAATTTAAAATAATTCAATAGCATTGGATAAAATTCATATGAAATCAAGAAAAGCTCAATATAATTCAAGTGAATAGAACAAAAGTTTTGATATAAAAAAAAATTCTATTGATATCCGATAAATGGGAATGAATAGAATTAGTGAATATGAATCGGATAAAATTCCTAAGAATTCAAGGTAAATTTAAAAGTCTTCTGGGTGAATTAAAAAAAAAATTAGTCCAAAAAACATCCCTTGCATTCAGTGAATTTCAATGGAATTTCAAAGAATTCAAAGGAATTCAAAAAATGCAATAAAATTCAGAAATCATTGGGTTTGATGTTCTAATTTATTGAAAGAAGTGACTAAAGTGGTATTTTTATTTTCACAAAGTGATTATAGTGACTTTATCTTTAAAAATTGACAAAAAAGTGATTTGAGAAAAAAAAGTTACTATAAGTTATAACTCACCAAAGCCAAGTGGCGCCGATTTTTCAATCCAACTTTAAAAAGAAAAATCAGTCAAAGTAGGCGCCTTGCGCGTACAAGAAAGAGTTTCGTAGCCTTATAAATTTCCCCCTCTCCTCACTTTACCACATCACCCCTCACTTACCCTAGTTCCAGTCCCCTCACTTTGCAACACTTCTACTCCCCCCCCCCTCATTTCCTCAATTGCCTCCCTTAATTTCCCCACAGGTTTTAAAAAAGTCTCCAAATTCTTTCGTTTAGAGTCAAAATTATTACCATTTTTCAAGAAATTTATTTACTTTAAGAATTGAAATTATTTTGCTAAATAGTTAGGGGCCGTCCAAAAAAAAAGAAGTAACGCTTTTTTCTAAATTTGCCCCCCCCCCCCTACATAACGTTTTTTCTACAGTAAGTGTATATAACTTAACATTAGCGTAACGCTCTAGGTGCCCCCCCCCACACGCCCAAAGGCGTTACGTATTTTTTGAACGGCCCCTAACAGGATAACGACTGGTTTGTCGCTGGATGTGCATCCAGTGCATCCCGGGACTATGAAACCTTAAAAATGATGCTAGAAAGAAGGTTTTCAAAAAAGTCTTTAAATGTGTACGTTTAGTGTCAAACTTCTTCCCATTTTTCAAGAAATTTATTTACCTTAAAAATTTCAATTATTTTTCTAAATAGTTATAGGATAATGATTGGTTTGTCCCTGGATGTGAATCCAGTTGGAAAGGTAGTTATGCGTTTGCATTATTTATCGGGCGTAATGCACGACACTGAGTATGGTCGTATGACTTATACGCGTTCAACTACATAATCGACAATTAGCAGCTGATAAAATACGTGATCGCTTTTATGATCGACCTGGTAGCTTCCCAGAACGAAACGCGTTTTATTTCCTCACACTGAGAAATTGAAATTACCAAAAAATACATGGTTATTGACCAGTGAGGGTGGGGGGTTTCTTTTTAGAAGATCAGGGCGTTCAAAAAATACATAACGCTTTTTCTTCCCCCCCCCCACCTAACGCTTCTTCTACAGTATGTGTGTAAGTTTAACCTTAGCGTAAGGCTCGAGGTGACTCCCCCCCCCCTCAAGGTGTTACGTATTTTTTGAACGGCCCCTCATATATACAGAAACCGTTTTTTCCCCCCAAGAGACACAATATATTATTATTATTAGTATTATATTATAATTAATAATATGCAGTATTTAAAAAAAACGTTGACAAATAAATTAAGTAGCACCGAAAACTGAGATCAAAGAAAGGAACGAACACGACTATCATGCAAAATTGCAAACTGCCCTTACGAAAAAATAGTATAAGAAATTCAGTATAGACCTATAATGATTTTCCTGTAATTTTTTCGCAATTATGGGAAATTCATGGTAGAAAATTGTAGAAAACGACTAAAGAATAATTAGCATTGGAATAAAAAATATAAAAATACTGTAGGAAGTAATGTAAAAAGTAGAAAAACTACATAGAAAAAATGGGGGTTCACTAAAGTTGTGGCTTAAATAAAAGTGGTTATCTTTCAGAACTTTAATTCCAATAAAGACCTATGGAGACTCAAAAGCGCTTATGAGGAGACTGAAAAGGGTCCCTTTGGAGGCATTCACAACGCCCTGTTACCTGTTACAATAGCTTAAAATCTTTAAAATCTTTTAAAATCCCGTAAATCCTTTGAAATAGGTGGAAGTCCTATAAAATCCCTTAAAACTTATGAAATTCTTTGAAATCTTTTGAAATCATTGCAAACGTTAACAAATTCTTTGACATTCCTTGAAAATTTTTTAATCTCTTGAAATTCTTTGTAATTTTTTAAAATAACTTATAATCTTTAAAATCCTGTGAAATTTCGTAAGTTTTTTATTATATCCCTTGAAATTGTGGAAATCTATAACAGTAAGTTGCAAACCCTTTGAACAGTTTTGAAATTCTGGAAAAAATGTTGAACTCAAAAACCGTCCAAGGCCTCCATGCAATCTCAAACCTGGAATTCAAAACAACACATAAAATGTAATTTTATGTATAATATTTTCATTATTTTTATTTAAAGCACAGAACATGAGCCGAAGTGTGCCACGCGTGAGCGGTTCAGTGAGCAAGAAGATAATTTTCTGTCTTTCGCAGCCTAGATTTTCAACCGGCCGAGTTTTCCGCCGCGTGCCGATTCGTGGAAAATGTTTCATAATTATAATTGCTCGTTCGGCCGAGTATAACGAGGTGCCAAAGTAGAAACCCTAGGGAAAAACGACGCGTGTGGTAGGCCTAATGGGACGTTCACACCAGCCTCCCGTCGAGAGCGGAAAGCACTTTATAATATCCCATTCCATTAGGATTTTATATGCTTCCAATGATAAATTATAATTTAACAAACCCCTTTTCATAATTTATCTCTTGGATAAAACAAAACAATGCTTAAAATTGTCTCAATATTGTCTCGCTAAAAAAGTAATGTTTGTTCGAGGCGCTCGTAAATCCTGCATCACTTTTAAGACCCCGGGACTGGGTGACGTAGAAAGTCAACCGGTGAACAAAAAATAAATTACGTTAACGACTTAATTACACTCGCCAAAGAGCGCGTTTTTAGCGCAATTCGACAAGGACCTCGAGGCACTATTGTAAACAGTATCTGCATTATGCCCCATTTCAGCACTGAACAACTACTCTATTCAAAATGAGTTAATTAAGATCCAAGAATAAAATATTTGCAAGAATTTTCTATTAGGAAATAATAAAAATTGAAATTTAATACAAGAATTTGAATAGAACAACTTCAACCCCACAATCTAGGGTAAAAAATGGAACGAAAAGTCTTTTGGATCATTTATCTGCAATTAGTGGTTGTCTAGCTAGAGAGGTTTGAAGTCTGACAAATGAGGTGCGACTCACTTAGCGCAGTAACCAATCAAGGACGAGGTGCGTGCGCAGAATTTATTGGCTATCGCGCATGGCAAGTCGCTCCTCATTCTACAACCTTTAAACCTCTCAAACCAGAAAACGACTAACCCTGGAAAAATTAGCTAAAAGGCTTTTCATCGTATTTCTTACCCTGAAATATGATCTCTTATTTTTGTTTTTAATGATAAATTTCAAATTTAATTTGCATTATTTGTCAATAAGCGATTCTAAACCAAAAATATTTTATTTTGTTGAAATCGATCTAAGAAAGGATTTTGCACTCTAAAGGGAAGAAAAAATCCCGATAAAATGATGCAAATGTATAAATACAGATACAAATCGACTCAGCGCAGTAACCAATGAAGGACGAGCTGCGCGCGCATGTCTTATTGGCTATAGCGCAAGGCAAATCGTTCCTCATTCGACAATCTTAAAACCTCTCTAACTAGAAAACAACTAACCCTAGAAAAATTAGCTAAATGACTTTTCTTCCTATTTCTTACCCTAGAAGATGATCTCTTTTTTTTTTTGGATGATAAATTTCAAATTTAATTTGTATCATTTTTTAATAAACGATTCTAAACAAAAAATATTTTATTTTGTTGAAATCGATCTGAGAAAGGATTGTGCACTCGGAAGGAAAGAAAGAATCCCGATAAAATGATGCAAACGTACACAATCAGATGCAAATCGATCGACAAAATAGCATCTGGACTTTTTCATGGTAGAAACAAGTTGTAAATGCAAATTGTATTTAAATGACGTGTAGTCATAAGTCAGAGACAAAGGAGCATTGACACTGGCATTAGTCGGGTTGTGAATGGAGCTTAAGGCGGGGCATAAGGATTGCAAGGAATTTCTACATGAACGCAATTCTACATCTATAACCACGCAGATAGCGCGTTTTTTCTCTGAACTATTCTCGATATAGCGAGGAGGAGACGGACTCTCGAGATTTCCTCGGATTTATTATATTTCTAATTATCTTAATTGGTACAATTACGGACCAAGGACTCGCTGGAGTTCGATTTCTTTTGCAAGTTGTGTCACAAAAGCCACTCGGTGACCAAACTTCATCTATAAATTTCTTCACTTTGAGCATTTTACTTGAGAAATTGACTACAAGGTTTCAGTTTAAATAATTTTTGGTCAATCGTATGGGCCCATAACCTGTTAGCAGTGGAATAAATTGAAATCAATTCTACTCAATTGAAGACAATTCCAATAAATAGTAATTGAGCCAACAGAATACACTTGAAGTCACTTAAAATAACTTTAATTCACTTTATTAAAAAGAATTCTTTTTAAGTCATTTGCATTCCCTTGAAATCTCCTGAAGTTAGTTGATATGGAGTAGGCAGTAGTGTAGGTCGAAAAAAACAAATTGGACATCAAAAACAGCCTAGCATTGAAAAGTTTCATTTTTGGTCCCGTATAACCTTATAAATTTTTATCATAAAAATATTTTTTTATAATTGTCATAAGGTTCCGCGGATTGTTATTATTATTATTATTATTATTATTATATCATTAAGCCGTTTCCCTTTCGGGGTAGGCGTGAATTGCTCGGTTGGGGAGCGAATTTGACATTCGTGAGCACCAGCACGCAGGACTGACACCGAATGCGAGGGTTTGTCTACACGCTGAAAAGCCGTTCCTCATAAGAACGGCTTTTTTCTATCTATATATACAATTTAAGATTGTTGCAAGCAGGAGGACTCCTGTAAAATAATGATGAAATCATTTCTACATAATGGAGGTTTATATGATGCTGCCTACATTTAAGTACAACCCAAATCCAGTTTCGTTAAACGTGATCAAAAAAGAGCCTACGACATGTCCTGTTTGTGAAAAAGAAAGAGAATATGTGTATCATGGTCCATTTTATTCTGTTGAAGATGTGAAGGCAATTTGCCCTTGGTGCATTAAAGATGGTTCAGCCGCTAAAAAATACGATGGCATCTTTCAAGACGATGCAAGCTGTGACGACGTTGAGCAAGAGGAATATATAGATGAACTGATCTTTAGAACGCCAGGTTATCGCGGCTGGCAGCAGGAATATTGGTTAAGCCATTGCGGAGATTTTTGTGCGATCGTCCAGTATGTCGGATGGAAAGAGATAGAACATTTAGAGGAAGAGCTCACAGAAGATATCGAAGACATTTGCAGCGGCGGAGGATTAACGAAAGAGAACCTAAAACAATGGCTTGTCAACGGCGGGGATCTGCAAGGCTATCTCTTTCAATGTGTTCACTGCAACAAGCATCGTTTATATATTGACGCCAGTTAAACAAAGTAAAAGGACCCTTCAAACAGGTCCTTTTTTTGATACCGTCTATTTTTTATATAAAATGAGTGCAGAAAAACAGTAGAGCTGTTCTCCTCCTTGCTCACAGATCACCGCTACATTGTACTTGATTTCAATGATTTGGTCGTCATCCATTCCTTTTAAAAAAAGATTGATTTCGCTCTGCAAATCTTTTTCGTGCTCTTCATCAAATACAGCTACCTTTAGCACATATGCCACTCTCCCTTCTCTCGCTACTCTATCTTTATGCACATGAGGGCGGGCATATGAACAAAAAAAGCCTTTCATCTATGAGATGAAAGGACTTCTGTTTACAGCTTCGATTTTGTTTCTCCTGTCCAAGCAAGCATTCCGCCAACGACATTGGTCGCTTGATAGCCTTGGTCTTCTAGGAAATAGCAGACATTTTCACTACGTTTACCAGAGCGGCAAATAATATAATACTCCTGCGTTTGATCGAATGCATCCAGTTTCTCGGGGATATCTCCCATTCGAATGTGGACCGCTTCAGGAATCATTCCTTCAGCTACTTCCTCGTCCTCACGCACATCAACAAGCTGAATCGCTTCTTCTTGCTCTAGCTTTTGTTTTAATTCTTCTATTGTGATTTCTTTTACTGACACGGCGCTCATCTCTCCTTTTAATTACGGTGACACCATTATAGCAAATGAACCCCATCACTGTGTATTCACCCGCTTCGATTGCAGGAAAGACGGCAGGCGTTTCTTTACTTCGGCTGTCTGCTGCTCACTTTCGAACTCTACTTTTTTGAATACTTGGTAGGCCAGCCACATATGACCATAGGCGAGTATACTCACACTAAAGAACGGCACGATCCCCGGCAAATAAGCAAAGAGAACAAACAGCAGAGCCGAGAAAACGAGCATACAGAGTGTATATTGCAAATATGAGATACCAAGCAAAAGAGAGAATTTCAGATAGAGACGTTTTTTCCAATCATAATGAGCCAGCAGCGGAAAAATATAAAACAAGCTCACAACAAAGAGAAAACCAAAGATATAAATGGCAAAACGAAGCACATGCAAAAACCAGCTTGTTGGATAAATATACGCAAGGTCTACGTATATAATCGTTCCTATGATCAAAAGCGCCACTCCAATCAAGTTAGAGCGTACAAACTCCTCACGGTACACCTTCCAAAAAGTCCGGAAAACGCTAACTTGCTCATGCCCTTGTATCCACTTTCTCATCACCGAAAATAACGCAGTGGTCGCAGGCATCAATCCAAAGATCCCAAGCCCCAGCATAGTGAACAGCAGCCATAGCAAATTCGTATAGGCGAGTCGCATCACCCACTCACACATTCGAAGCATTCTGCTCATTGAACCATCATGATCCATCTCTTTCCCCTCCTCTCTTTCTTATGACACCGTCTCTTTATGAAGCAACTCTTCTATGTCAATTGGGCGCTTCTCTGCAACAGACCGCCACATGCCTTCCCCAAGTGCAATTGAATAAGCACCAGCCTCTGCCCCTGCCGAAATATCATAGTGAATTAAAGGATCTTTACCGATAAATAAATCGGCCAAAAGCAGAGGATCTCCGCCGCCATGTCCTCCTGGCTGCTTCACAACTTCAATCGTCTCTTTTGCACCAAACATCGGATAATAAGAAATCGTCTGTTCTGGGAATTGAAAAGGAATTCTTGATGGCACATGAAACTCATTTGTTTCAATGCGCCCCTTCGTCCCATTTATGGCAAGCCGATATCCTTCGTAAGGCGCTGAGAATTGAATCGAATAGCTGAAGAGAGCCCCTTGGTCATATGCCACTGATGCCACATATGTATCCTCAATGTCAATTTCCTCATCAAAAATACAGGCGTCTGGGCGATAATTGGCGTATTGCTGCGTTTGCTCCTGACCGGATTCGATATGATCGTCCTCGACCTTTGAGCGTACTACCCTCGGATTCCACCTTGCTTCATAATGACATGTATCCTTCACATGACATGTTCCGCAATACCTGTTTTCTCCCCCCTGCAAAGGATTCCAAGGACTTTTATCTCCGTAATAGTTCAGCGCCCCATAGGCAAATACTTGCTTCGGCTTTTGATTGATCCACCAATTGACCAAATCAAAATGATGCGTCGATTTATGAATGGATAGCCCGCCAGAGAATTGCCGCGTTCGGTTCCACCTTTTGAAATAACTAGCACCATGATACGTATCAATGAGCCAGCTCAGTTCAACAGATGTGACCCTTCCAATCTTTCCTTCTAAAATGAGTTCTTTGATCTTTCGATGAAATGGATTGTAGCGATAATTGAAAGTGACTGTGACCTTTCCTTTACTTTCCTTTTCTTTTTCCATTACTTTTTTGGCGTCTTTTGCTGTGGTCACCATCGGCTTTTCAGTGATGACATCGAGATCATAGTCAAGTGCTTGCAAAATATAGGTGACATGTGTGTCATCCCTGCCTGCCACAATGACGATATCTGGCATTGCTTCCTTCACCATTTGATCAAATGCCTCTTCATGAAAAAACGAGACGCCCCGCAGTGATGGAAAACGCTCCTGACAAAGTGTATAGCGATGATGATCTATATCTAAAAGCCCTGTAATCCTGTAATGCTCATTGAAATCCTCTGTGAGTGGTTTAATAAACATATTGAACGCACGATGACTGAGTCCGCAAACCACGATCCGTTTCACAGGCCCCACCCCTTTTTCTATCGATTTTCACGAAGCTGTTTCATGAGAGACAGCGCCTCTTTGGACTTGTCTGCATAAACGGGAATAAAAGCGACCATATCTCGATGTAATCGAAAGGTATAGCCGTTTAGCTTTTTCGTGCCTTTATTGACTTGAACCGCATAATCGACCATTTTCCCTGTCTTTTGATCTTCGATCGTATATGGCCCTGCCGCTTGATCATCTATGCCCATCTCTTCAAGCAGTTGAAAGCTTTCAGGATCATCATACGTTCGAAACATTTCTTCCGGGACAAGCATGATGTCCCCCTCTTTTGCGGTAATTTCAACAAGAAGCTTTTCAGGAATCGCCGGAAAGATGTGGACGCTATACGTTTCTTGTTCCGTTTGAAAAGCCTTCTCGACTAATTGATCCTTCATCCCCTTTGACATGTCAGAAAAAATCAGAACATCGATACCGTTTGTTTTCCCATGACAGGCTGACAAACAAAAGGCAGCGATGAAGCTGATGAGCCATGCAGCAGCCCTTTTTTGCCTCTTCATGCCTTTTGAAAAACAGGCAGCTTCTCTAGCTCAGTTAACGCCATAATAAAAGCGCCTGCCCCGTGCAAATCATTTGTACTTCTCTCTCTACCGACGTAGTAATCATAAAATCCAGCAGATGTTCCGATGCAAATATCATTGATGGTAAAATCACCGTTTTCTGTCTCAGCCGTCTTATGCTGAATTAAGCCTTGATATGCTTTCACCACATGATCAGCGTAGCGAAGGCTGACATATCCTTCGTTCATGGCTTTTGCCATGGCGTACATGAATAAACACGATCCAGAGCTTTCAAGCCAGTTGTCGCTATGAGTACCTTTATCAATGATTTGATGCCATAGACCTGTGTCTTGATCCTGGTACCTAGCTACACTTTCCAGCATGTCTGTCAGCGTTTCCTTCCACACCTTTCGCCCCTCATGCTGCTCTGGCAGATCCTCGATCATATCTGCTAATGCAAGGACATACCAGCCAAATGACCTTGCCCAAAACTCGGGAGAACAGCCTGTCTTTTGATCAGCCCATGGCATCACTTTTCGTTCGTCCCACGCGTGATAATACAGACCTGTTTTTTCATCTTTTGTATGCTTTCTCATGAGATGCTCTTGCTCGATCACCATATCCACCAGTTCCTCTTCACCTTTCAGCTTTGCATACTTTAAGGCAAAAGGTCCGCCCATGTAGAGACCATCCAGCCACATTTGATAAGCATAATTGTCTTTATGCCAAAATCCGCCCTCAGATGTGCGATTCAATGTGCGATAAAGCCCGCGGAGCTTCTCCGCTGCCAGCACATACCGCTTCTCTCCTGTTCGTTCATAAAGAGGGAATAAAATGAGCCCTGCTTGGATCGCATCAAGCTCATCTCTCCGGAATAACAGGTTTCCATACTCATCAATGAGCGAATCTGCATAGCTTTTCACATAATTGAAATATGTCTCGTTCCCCGTTGACTCATATAGCTTCATCACACCGCAAAGAAAAACGCCTTGATGATAATGCCATCTTCCAGCTGGAGGTAGCTCGATTGGTGTATGCGCTTTCATAATTGTTTGTGCTAATTTCTCTGCATGCTCAAGTGGTGATCCCTTTTTAGTCGATAATGTCATTCTTTTTCATCTCCCTTTTTAGTAAATACCTTCTTCCCCAAATTTCTTCGCTAAACGGTTCGCCAGCATAACCAAAATGAGTCCAACGGCTGCTTTAAATAGACCAACAGCGGTACTATAGCTGAATTGCCCTTGCTTAAGACCAGCTGTATAAACGTACGTATCAAAGATTTCTGCTACTTCCCGGTTCGTTGCATTGAGTAATAAGTAGACATGCTCAAAGCCAAGCTCTAATGTGTCACCAATTTTTAAAATAAGCAGAACGACAATTACGCTTTTAATGGCAGGGAGAGTGATGTGCCACATTTGTCTCAGTCTGCCGGCTCCATCCATTTTCGCTGCTTCATATAGCTGCGGATCTACCGCTGTAATCGCCGCAAGGTAAATGATCGTCGACCAGCCTGCTTCCCGCCAAATCACTTGTAAAATGTACATCGGCCTAAACCATTCCTGACTAAGAAGGAAGTTAATCTTTTCCCCTCCAAAGAAAGCAATCAATTCATTGATTAACCCGCCATCTACTGTTAACAAAACAAAGGATAAGGACACGACAATCACCCATGACATGAAGTGAGGAATGTATATCATCGTCTGCACAAATTTCTTAAACAAGGCCAATCTGACCTCGTTTAAAAGCAAGGCCAATAAGATCGGAATTGGAAAGAAAATCACAACATTCATGGCAAATAAAATCAGTGTATTTTTTAATAAGATGAAAAATGTTGGTTCTGTAAACAATCGAATAAAGTGTTTGAAGCCAACCCACTCACTGCCAAGAATACCGAGAAACGGCTGATAATCTTGAAAGGCAATGATCAGCCCCCACATCGGCACATATTTAAAGACAAGAAAATAAATGAGCCCTGGCAAAATCATGACATACAAAAACTTTTGACTAAGCATTTGATTAAGTAAGCGCTTTCTTCTTTCTTTTTTCAAAGCTGCCGCAGGCATACCCTTGGCAATGACATCCTCTGTTTTCATAGATAAAGCCTCCCCTCATGCTGATGCATGTGTTAACTGTATCTTAAGGATGAAAAATCCGTCTACAATCATATCATCAGATCATATTTACTTAGGGGAAGCTACTCAAAACGTTACATAAAACATGAGAAAATGATCCTAATCTCAGAAAATGATTATTGACAAACCTACCAGATTTTTGGATTAATAAATAAAGAGGAAAAGATTGTTCCGTTTGAAATGGGGGGTTTTATGAAAAGAAGGCAATATAAATTTTATTACAAGCTCGTCACGTTTTTTTTCATGCTTAGTACGATTCCTGTCATCATTGTCGGTATTTTTTCTTATCAGCATTCACAAAAAACAGCACTCGAAAATATCTCAAATGAAAAGCTGGACAGCGTTAAACAAACGCAATCCAATATTGAGCATATTTTAAAGACAGTTGATCATTCTCTCACTCACTATGTCAGTTCGCCGCCTCTCCTTCAAACACTGGCAGAACCTTTAAATCCAGACCAATTCCAGCTTTATAATCAAGTACAGCAGGAACTGAACTACCTGCAAACCTTTGACACCGATCTTTCCAATATTACGCTCGTCAGTAAAATGGAAGACTGGTACATGAACAATTCAGGGCTTTATCATGTCACAAGCGGAGACCAAGAGAAAGCGCTCACCTCTTACCTCAATATTCCGAGTCATTCCAGCTGGGCACTTGAAGAGAATAATCCACTTGTTGCGACAAAAGAAGGAAAGGCCTCCTTTTGCAAATACAATGTGAACTTAATCAAACAACTCCCTATGAACAGTGTCCAGAAAAAAGGGATCGCTGTCGCCAGCATTCCGAGCTGCATGATTGCTGACAATATGCCTGACTTCTCTCAATCTGACAGTATGTTTGTCATTGATACTAATGGAAAAGTGCTGCTACATAACCGTAAAGAACAAATTGGTGAATCCTTGAAAAATCAAGAGTTCGTCAAGCATGTCCTATCACGTGAAGAGCGATCAGGTCAATTTAACATGAAGATCGAGGAACTAAACTATCAAATTACGTTTCAAAAATCAGACTATAACGAATGGACGTACCTATCCTTTGTTTCCATTCCAGAACTCAAGGCACAAACGAAATCAATTGGGTGGATCACCTTTATTATCTGTTTTATTTTGTTAGCGCTTTCATTACTATTTTCATGGTTTGGGTCCAGACATTTTTATAAACCAATCCGCTTGTTATACGAGTCCTTCGCACGCAATGAATCCTTTTTGCAAAAGCAGCCTTTTCAAAATGAATTTGAGTTGATTGAATCGAGTATTAAACAAATGAAGGATCAAAACAATGATTTAGAGGAACGTATTGAGCAGCAAGTCACGCACCTCCAGCAATACTTTATGGTGCGGCTATTACTCGGAAAATTGACAGAAGAAGAGATTAACAACCGGTTCCAAAGTTTAGGATTCCCTCAGGACTGGTCTCACTTATCCATGCTTGTGACCCAAATTGATACGCTAAAAGGAACACCTTATGAAAAAAAGGATGCTGACTTACTTTTATTTGCGATCAATGGACTGATTGAGCAGATTATTCCGCAAGAGGAGCACCTTCAGCCAACAGTTGTCAATCAGCATCAAACGACGATTATCCTAAATCACTCAAAGTCAGATGAAGAGTTTACTGAATATTTAAACCAATTAGCGGAAACGATTCAGCTGCGTATCGAGGAACAGCTTGGTTTATCGATCAGCATCGGAATCAGCCGTCAGTTTCAGGAGCTCACGATGGCAAAACAGGCTTACATTGAAGGAAAAGAGGCCTTAAAATACAGACTCAAAGCAGAGAAAAAGTCCATTATCTTATATGAACATATCCAGCAAGGAAAAACGTTTAAAACCCATTTTCCAAAGCAGCTGCAGCATGATCTATTTGATGCGATGAAAGCAGGTGATCAAGGGAAGGCAGATCACTATTTACATGTGCTCCTGCAATCCATTTTCTCTAAAAATGCAGGACCGCACGAGTACCATATCGCCCTCGCCCGTTTTTTAAACAATTTGATTGAGCTGATGCATTTGCTTGGCATTGAATTATTTGAGGTCGAAGACAATAAAATGCTGTATGATACGATTTTTGAATTTAAAACGTTTGAAGATACCGAAGCATGGCTGAAACATGAGATCATTCGGCCGATTATTGACCAGCTAGGTGCACGCGAGGAATCACAATACAAAAACATCTCAGAAAAGATCATCCATATCATTCATCAAGAATTCGACTCAGATCTCACATTGGATGAAATTTCCACACGCCTGCATTACAACCCAAATTATTTAAGCAGTATTTTTAGAAAGGAAATGGATATTTCCTTTAGTGAATATCTCTCATCCTACAGACACCATGTCGCCAAAAACTGGCTCGTGGAGACCGATATGTCTGTCAAAGAAATTTCGGAAAAACTGAAATATAAAAACCCGCAAAACTTCATCCGTTCCTTCAAAAAACTAGAAGGCACGACCCCTGGCAAATACCGTGACCAGAAAAAAGGCATATAAGACAAAAAGTCCCGCTCTCATAGGAAGCGGGACTTTTTTATTTAAACTGTTCATTTAAAATGCTGTCTTCTAGCACTGAAAGCGGCTCTCCGTACACACGTTCAATATGAGCTGCTCCCCAATCACATAGCGCATTGAGAATTCTTTCGAGCGACTGACCGTATTCACTTAATTCATATTCCACTTTAGGCGGCACTTGCTCATACACAATCCGGTTAATCACCCCATCACTTTCAAGCTCTCTCAGCTGTTGTGTAAGCATTTTTTGTGTGATGTTTGGCATGAGCCGCTTCAATTCACTTGTACGTTTTTTCCCATGTGTTAAATGACATAAAATCACGCACTTCCACTTTCCGCCAATGACCTCAAGGGTCGCTTCCACGGAGATATTATATTTTTTCTTTTCCATTAAATCCTCACTCCTCTTTATACGAACAGGCACTTTTTAGTACCTATATTACAAAAAAGTACGTACTTTTTTTTTCGTCATCTATGTTAGATAATAACTCTTGCCGATCGGCTTCGTCTATCAAAATGTCATCACAGAAGGATGTGAACTGATTCATGAAGAAAAAACAAAACCACTTTGCCCTTCTCGCACTAGCTATTAGTGCTTTTGCTATAGGAACCACTGAATTTATTAGTGTCGGTCTTTTGCCAATGATTTCGGAGGACTTTGGAGTGAGCGTCAGCCAGGCGGGCTGGACCGTCTCTTTATATGCACTTGGTGTGACATTCGGCGCGCCTATTTTGACTTCTCTGACTTCAACGATGAAAAGAAGAACATTGCTTTTGCTCATTATGCTCGTCTTTTTGATTGGAAATACACTTGCAACGATGGCTCCGACCTTTTCAGTACTTTTAATCGGACGGATCATTTCAGCCTTGTCCCATGGAATCTTTATGTCCATTGGCTCTACGATTGCTGCAAGCCTTGTAGTGAAAGAAAAACGGGCAAGTGCGATTGCCTTCATGTTCACTGGATTAACAGTTGCTACTGTGACGGGCGTACCATTCGGGACATTTCTTGGCCATGAGCTCGGGTGGCGGACATCATTCGGTGTGATTGTCATTATTGGTCTGATTGCACTAATATCTAACTATTTTCTTGTTCCATCTCAATTAAAGCAAGGCGTGAAAACATCATTTAAGGATCAAGCTGTTTTATTAAAAACAAAAAGAATCTTGCTTCTATTTGTCATTACAGCAACAGGATATGGAGGAACCTTTGTCGTCTTTACGTATTTATCTCCTCTCTTACAGCATGTGACAGGTCTTGCGCCTGGGGCGGTGGCATTGATCTTGCTTTTATACGGGATCACGATCGCAGCTGGAAATGTCATTGGCGGAAAGGCTGCTAATGAGCAGCCAATGAAAGCACTGATTTACATGTTTATCATCCAAAGCATCATTTTGTTTATCCTTAGCTTGACTGCTGGATTTACGGTGCTAGGCATCGCAACCGTCATGCTGATGGGACTGTTTGCTTTCATGAATGTACCAGGGCTTCAAGTAGCTGTCGTTGATTTTGCAGAAAGATACACACCAGGAGCAGTCGACGTCGCTTCCGCTATGAATATTGCTGCCTTTAATGCTGGTATCGCCATCGGCTCATTTTTAGGAGGCATCGTGACAGATACTCTTGGGCTTGTGCATACAGGCTGGGTCGGCGGTATCATGGTCCTCATCGCAGCGATTCTCACGATGATTAGTTTTCGAATGGAACAACAAGAACAAAATCAAACCATCTAAGGAGTGTTCAAAATGAATCATTTACAAAGTACAAAAACATTAAACAATGGGGTCCACATGCCAGGATTTGGTCTCGGTGTATTCAAGGTTGAAGATGGTGCAGAATTAATAGACGCCGTCAAAACAGCCATTCAAATAGGATATCGCAGTATTGATACAGCGGCTATTTATGGCAATGAGGAAGGGGTTGGACGAGGCATACAACTTGGTCTTGCAGAAACAGGACTGCGCCGCGAAGACCTCTTTGTGACATCAAAAGTGTGGAATGCCGATTTAGGATATGAATCCACTCTACAAGCATATGAGGAAAGCTTGAAAAAACTTCAGCTTGACTACTTGGATCTATATTTAATCCATTGGCCGGTTGAAGGAAAATATAAAAACGCTTGGCGTGCGCTGGAAACCTTGTATCGTGAAGGAAAGGTTAGAGCCATTGGTGTGAGCAACTTCCAGCCGCATCATCTAGACGAACTATTAAAAGATGCAGACATCATACCAGCCATCAATCAAGTCGAGTTTCACCCAAAACTAACGCAGGAAGCACTCTATACGTATTTGAACACACATGGTATTCAAATGGAAGCTTGGTCACCGCTAATGCAGGGGGATCTGCTTCATCATCCGGTGATCAAAGAACTCTCGGACACATACGGCAAAACACCTGCTCAAATTATTTTGCGCTGGGATGTGCAAAAAGGCGTCATTACCATTCCAAAATCAACGAAAGCCCATCGTTTAAAAGAAAATGCAGATATATTTGATTTTGTCTTATCTGATGAGGATATGAAACGTCTTTCTGACTTAAATGAAAACAAACGTATCGGTCCAGACCCAGACAACTTTGATTTTTAATAAAAACACCCCCGCTCTTTAACTGAGCGGGGGTGTTGATGTTGATCATTTTGATTTTTTAAAGGAAGCTTCATATTCTTCTATGATTTTATGACCACCATTTGATTTCCACTTCTCTACATCTTTCTTAAATTGATCTTCACTGATGTCTCCAAGAATGAACTTATAGGTCGCATCATCGATGATTTTTTTCAATTCATTTCCTCGTTCTGAGGCTGTTTCTGAATACAGGCTTTCAGCAGGGTTGGCGACGATGATCTTTTGATTGTCTTCTTCTAGCTCTTCATATTTTGTACGAACTGCATCCCCTTTATTTTTCAAGTAACGTTTATCAATGCCTACTAGACTGACAAGCGGCTGTACATCTGTCTGCCAGCTTTTCACTTGGCTTTCTTCCCTGACAAATGTATTCCCTTCTTCTTTCTTATAATGCTCACCATCTATACCGTACGTCATGAGACCATAGACATCTTCTTCTGCAATGCGATCAAAGAAGGCCAAAATTCGCTTTAATTCTGCCTCTGATTTCACGCTTGTTTTAGGGAATGCGAAGATGCCATTATGACCACCTGATGCCCACACCCGTTCTTTGCCATCTGGACCTTTGATTCGGTTCAAGATATCGACTTTCATGTTTTTATCTGTCGCGTCATCTCTCAAGTTCACAGCATCAACCATATTTCCAACATAGATTCCTGCTTTTCCTTGTGAGAATAATTCCTGCTGCTGTGTTTTGCTTGTCACAGGGAAGTCTTTGTTGATATAGCCATTATCACGCAGTTTTTTCATATAATTCATCGTATTCATGTACTCATCTGTCATAAAGTCTGGCGTGAATTTGCCGTTTTCTTCTTTCCAGTCTGTTGGCATTCCCTCATATGAACCAAGTGTTTTAAATGCGCCATAAATCAAATCGTTCCGATCCGTAAAGCCAATTGTATCCGCTTTTCCGTTTTGATTCGGATCTTTTTCAGTAAAGGCTTTCGCTACCTCATAAAGATCATCTAAGGTTTTTGGTGTATCCAAATTTAAATTTTCAAGCCAATCCTTTCGAATGACAATTCCTTGTCTTGAAAGTGGTCTCTCTCTATAAATGCCATAAAGCTTACCGTCTATAGAGGCGTTTTTATTAATCAGTTCGTTCATCTTACTTAAATTTGGATAATCCTTTAAATACGGACCGACTTCCCAGAACATACCTGATCTGAACGCATTAATAGCAGACGAATTCTTAATGTCTTGAATCGTCACGATCTGCGGCAAATTCCCGGCGGCAAGTGCAGAATTTAACCGGTCTTCCTTCACAGCATCCGGCACCCACGTAATATCAAGTTCTGTATTTGTGAGCTTCTCAATCTCTTTTAAAACCGAATCTTTCGGCGGCTGCTGATGATACAAAATGGCCATCCATGTCAGCTTCACTTTTTTGTCTAAATCAACCTTTTCATCTGATGAACTTGTTCCTTTGCTTGAACATGCGGATAGAATACCGCTTGCTGCAAATAACAGGACAAACGCAATCAACCATAATTTCTTTCTCCCCATAAGATCCCTCCGTTGTTCCTTCTTTTTAACCTTTTACAGAACCTAGTAATGCCCCTTTGTTGAAATGCTTTTGAATAAATGGATAGACAAGCAGAACAGGAATGGTGGCTACCACAATGACAGCCATTTTAATCGTTTGGTCTGGCGGTGGTGTGGATGATCCCATATCCGACATATCCCCTTGCATTCCGCTCGAAACAATGACAATCTGCCTTAGAAGTACCTGAATCGGCCATTTCACTGAATCATTTAAATACAGGATCGCGGTCATGTACGTATTCCAATACGTCACGGCATAAAAAAGTGAAATGGTCGCAATAGCTGGCAAAGAAAGTGGCAGCACAATTTTAAAGAAAATCCCTAAATCGTTACAGCCATCCATCTTCGCTGATTCCTCAAGGCTTGCCGGAATGTTTTGAAAGAAGTTTTTCAAGATGATCAAATTGAACGCATTGATCGCAACCGGTAGAATCAGTGACCAATAGGTATCAAGTAGACCAAGTGTTTTCACCACAATAAACGTCGGAATCATGCCTCCGCTAAACAGCATCGTGAAGACAACGAGAAACATCAATGTTCTCCGGCCTTTTAACTCCTTACGAGACAGCCCATATGCCATGAGTGAGGACAAAAACATGCTGACAGCTGTTCCAACGAGTGTCACAAGAATGGACACGATAAGGCTGCGGTACACAATATCCGTAGAGAAAATATACCGATAGGCCTCTAAAGAAAACGTGGTCGGGAACAAGATAAACTTCTTCGTGATGACCTCTTCTACTGTAGCAAAAGAGGCTGCAATGACATGGATGAACGGAAGCACACATATTAATGCGAACATAAGTAGAAAAGAGTAATTAAATAAGTTGAACAATCGGCCTTTAATAGAACGATCTATGTTCATCACACCCTTTCTTTGAAAGCGTTATCATTTTATCCGAAAATAAGCTGCAGCCTGTGACGATATCGTGATTAAAATGTAACAAATGGGGGAAGAAAGCGTCTATAATCATCTTGACAGTCCAACTGGGTCGATCCTGTCAGTCGTGCTTTTATGCTCATGAAACAAAAGAATAAGATCATCAGCTAATGACATGATTATGCCCTACGCCCGATCATTTTCTTCAAGGATTTCCGTCGTATTCACATCAGGTCTGTAGCCTAACTCCTGCTTCGTGTTTTCCGTAGACCAAGGCTTTTCTTCGTTTTCTGATACGGCATAATATGTCCCAAAGGGAACGGCCGTTTCAATCGCTGCCTTTATCATCCCTGCTAGATCTTCATGTGAAAGAAGTGTTCGTTTCGTCCGTTCTTTCTCGTGTAATGCCTCCATCTCATCTGTCACAACCGTTCCAATCCGTAAATTGATAACAGACATTCCCGTTTGATCGTGGAACAGACGGCCTAGCTGTTCAGAAGCAAATTTTAAAATGCCATAGACATTTTTAGTCGCAGGTACATCGTTTGTTGTAATATGTCTCCCTAGTAAGGAGCGTCCATCTTTTTCATAACGATCAGTCACGTGATTGCTGCTTGCAAAAATGACTTTTCGTATGCCGAGACTTGTAGCTGATCGAAACATAGAATAAGAGCTCCTCCAAAAAATATCATTCATTTTTTCAAACTCCTCATGATTCATCACATCATGCGTCATCTCCATGTTTAAAAGGTGTATGATGACATCTGTATCTCGCGGAATCGCCTCATATAATTCCTGTTCATTCGTTGCATCTGCAATAATAACTCCTTTTACACAGCTCGCTTGATCAATAATGGTGATCTCATACTCAGAAGAGAGCGTTTTTGTTAAAATACGGCCGATCACACCGCACCCGCCAATGATCGTGATCTTCTTCATGTGTCTCCTCCTTTCTAATGACGTAGTATGTCCAAGCCTTTATAGATTACAGCCATTTTTTTAAGAATCGAGTGGCCTCGTGACGCATAGCGGCTGTTTCAAAATGACCTGCATGAAGACCAACAAGCTGATACCGTACTTTCAATGAAGCCGCTTGATAAGTTTGGCTCAATCCCTTTTGAATGCGTGCGACGCCTTCAGCAGGCGTGAGTGGATCAAGTTTTCCAACTAAGCTTAAATGCGGCCTTGGAAAAATCATTGCTTGAATATCAGCTGCCGTAAAGTGCTTTGCTAAGCTTGGTACATAGTAATAAAAGCCATGCCTGTCTAAATTGTTCGTTTCAATTAATGTGTGGTGATCGACCTGTGCACAAAGATCAATACACACACTGACCCTCTCATCAAGCGCAGCCGTCCACCAGGAAAGAAGCCCGCCCATTGACATTCCAAAAACAGCTAACCGGTCCGGCAGCACATCAGGTCGAGACAGCACATAATCAATTGCACACATGCTTTCATACAGCATCATGCCCCACATCACTTTCCCTGTTAAAAGCATTTCCTTAAAAATTTCACTTTCGGTTCTTCCTCTTCTCTCACCAAATCCTGCATGATCAATAGCCAGGACACTATAGCCTTTTGAGGTGAACTCTTTCGCATATGGAGGCTCTTGCAAATAATGACCACCCTTGATGAGCTCTTCCTTCCCATCGACGTAGTTCCCACCATGAGAGTGCTGAAAGAGCACAACGGGTCTTTTTTTCACCGTATCCTTTGGCTTCACAAAATAAGCGGGCACTTCCTCCACACCATGAATTGAAAGAATGAGTGTTTCGACTACGTACGATTCACGATCCTCGATCTTTAACGTATATGCCTCCACGCGATGGCGTTCTGGCATTTCTCCTAACAGACTGAGCAGTTGTTCACGTTTGCTTTCCTTTTCCATTGACGTCACTCCTCCTTTTGTTGATCATCTGTTAACATACGAGATCGATAGTGCAATCACCTTGTTTTCGACAAAATTATGTCCCGGGAAATAAGGAACACCCACCGGTTCATACCGATGGGTGTCATCACTAATTCGCAACAATATTGACAAGCTTCCCAGGAACCGCAATCACTTTGCGAATGGTTTTCCCTTCAAGCTGTTCTTTTACACGTGCATCATTTTTCGCAAGCTCTTCTAACTGTTCTTTTGTTGCATCAGCAGGAACGGTTAATTTTGCTTTCACTTTCCCATTCAATTGTACGACAATTTCTACTTCATCGTCGACAAGCTTTGACTCGTCATATTGCGGCCATGCTTCATAAGAAATAGACCCTTCATGACCAAGTTTATTCCAAAGCTCTTCCGCTACATGCGGTGCAATTGGAGAAAGTAGTTTCACAAAGCCTTCTGCATATTCTTTCGGAAGTGTATCAGCCTTGTAGGCATCATTGATAAACACCATTAATTGTGAGATCCCTGTATTGAAGCGCAGGCCTTCATAATGGTCTGTTACCTTCATCACGGTTTCATGATAGCTTCGTTCTAATGCGCCTCCAGTTTGCTCCGTTACTTTATCACTGATTGTGCCATCTTCATTTGTGAATAGACGCCATACACGATCAAGGAAACGGCGAGCGCCATCAAGTCCTGTTTCAGACCAAGCGATTGATGCATCTAAAGGTCCCATGAACATTTCATAAAGTCGTAATGTATCCGCACCATGAGATTCTACGATATCATCTGGATTGACGACATTTCCTTTTGATTTACTCATTTTTTCATTATTTTCCCCAAGAATCATTCCTTGGTTGAACAATTTCATGAAAGGTTCTTTTGTCGGAACAACACCGATATCATACAAGAACTTATGCCAGAAGCGTGCATATAGAAGATGAAGTACAGCATGTTCTGCTCCGCCGATATATACATCAACAGGAAGCCATTTCTTTAGCTTCTCAGGAGATGCAAGCTCTTCTGAGTTATGCGGGTCAATATAACGTAAGAAATACCAGCAGCTGCCTGCCCATTGCGGCATTGTATTGGTTTCACGGCGTCCTTTTTTACCTGTAACAGGATCGACAACCTCAACCCAATCTTTAATATTGGCTAAAGGTGATTCACCTGTACCACTTGGCTTAATCTCAGTCGTCTTAGGCAAAATGAGTGGAAGCTCTTCCTCAGAAACAGCTGAAGAAGTTCCGTCCTCCCAATGAATAATTGGAATTGGCTCACCCCAATAACGCTGGCGGCTAAATAGCCAGTCTCTTAAACGATAAGTGACTTTCTTTTCGCCTTTTTGATGTTCTTCCAGCCATGCAATGACTTTTTCAATCGCTTCTTCTTTTCCTAATCCATCGAGGAAATCAGAGTTAATGTGTTTTCCATCACCTGTGTAAGCTTCTTTTTCAATGTCTCCGCCTTCGACAACTGCCTTGATTGGCAGATCAAATGTTTTGGCAAATTCATAGTCACGCTCATCATGGGCAGGTACCGCCATAATCGCGCCTGTTCCATAAGTAGCCAGCACGTAATCTGCAATCCAGATCGGCATCTTTTCACCATTTAATGGATTGATGGCATAAGCGCCTGTGAAAATACCCGTCTTCGTTTTTGCAAGATCTGTCCGCTCTAAGTCGCTCTTAGATTGAATTTCTTTCATATATGCTTCGACTGCTTCTTTTTGAGCAGCTGTTGTGATTTTTTCAACAAGTGCATGTTCTGGTGCAAGTACCGCATAGGTTGCACCAAATAATGTATCAGGACGCGTTGTAAATACAGTAAACTGTTCATCATGTCCTTCTACTTCGAAATGAACATGTGCACCTTCTGAACGTCCGATCCAGTTACGCTGCATATCTTTAATGCTTTCAGGCCAATCAATGTCTTCTAAATCTTCTAACAGCCTGTCCGCATATGCCGTAATCTTTAGCATCCATTGCTTCATCGGACGTCTTTCAACCGGATGCCCTCCGCGTTCACTTTTTCCATCAATGACTTCTTCATTTGCAAGGACTGTGCCAAGCGCTGGGCACCAGTTCACTGGTACTTCATCGATATACGCCAATCCCTTTTCGTACAATTTCAAGAAAATCCATTGTGTCCATTTATAATAATTTGGATCAGTCGTGTTGATTTCTCGATCCCAATCATATGAGAACCCTAGTGATTGAATTTGGCGGCGGAAGTTATTGATGTTCTCTTCTGTAAAGACCGCCGGATCATTCCCTGTATCTAGTGCATACTGTTCTGCTGGAAGACCAAATGCGTCCCATCCCATTGGATGAAGAACATCATATCCCTGCATACGTTTCATGCGTGATAAAATATCCGTTGCTGTGTAGCCCTCAGGGTGCCCGACATGAAGTCCTGCTCCTGATGGGTATGGAAACATATCAAGTGCATAGAACTTTGGTTTATCTTCCGAGTCAGATGTGGCGAATGTTTTATGTGTCAGCCAATAATCCTGCCACTTCTTTTCAATTTCCCGATGCTGAAAACTCAATGTGAAAACCTCCTTTAATATGTACGGCTGTATCTGCTCAGATGACCACTGCAAGAATTCAGATTTTTCTAAAATCAACAAAAAACCCTCATCCCTGGAAAGGGACGAGAGATTTTTTGGTTCCCGCGGTACCACCCTTGTTAGCGTAACTTTCTGTTTGTACGCTCACTTAATATCTTTAACGCAGACATGCGACAGAAGCTTTAACGCAACTGCAACTCTGAGGCGAGTTCAGAAGCAGATTTGATTGACTTTCACCAGCCGTCAATTCTCTAAAGACAAATACTGCTTTCCTACTACTCCTCTTCACTGTTCTTATCGTAACCGTCATCTAAGTAGTATTTTATAGAATTATGATCATAAGTGCAAGCAGGTTTGTATACAATGGGAATGTACCCTAGATCAGGGTAAAGTAGAGGATATTATTCGTGTGGAGATCGGTTATGACGGTTGGAGTCTGCATTCTGTGAATGCTGTTCTCTTACAAAATCAAAGCTTCGCAGAACTGCTTCTCCTCCGTAACCTGAAATAATTGATAAGATGACCAAGTGCAGACTAGAATCGGGATTTGAGGATAAGACAAGCAGTGTAGCGGCAATCATCCCAACGAGCCAATCTTCAATAAACCCTAAATAAATAAACTTTTTTGTCATTCTGGGCTTCTCTAGCCTGCCTTTTTTCTTTACGTGACCGAGAATGCCCATGACCCCTCCAATGGCGCAAGCAATAATGACTTGTTGCAGCATTTTCATCACCTTCCTAAAGCCCTTAGAATAGTAAAGCGACTTCAGGCTGTCCAGCCCCCTGTAATGCCATTCTGCTGTTCCGTCATAATCCATGTAAAAGGTCTATTCTCTCTAACGAAGAAAAAAAGCTTGTTTCTTCCATTATATGTGAATGACCCAAAACAATCTTGATGCATTGGAATCATTTTTACCTAATTCATATTAACTATTTATGTCATTTTATGAATTATAAGCAATTGATTCCTTCTTTTTCTAAAGAAAAGTCTCCTTACTTACTATATTCTAATGGAGGACAAACTATGATGACAAATTTAACAAAGCCATTGCAATCGTTGAAACAGAACATATGTTATGTTACGTTAGTAAGGAATACCTTTGGTTGAAAAGACAACCATTTGATATGTCTGATAGCAGCAACAAAGGAGGGTAATATGGTCAGCTCGAACATCTTCGGCTTACAAAAACAGCTTGAACTCATAAAAAAAGCGCTAGATCATGCGCGGATCGGTGTTGTCATTACAGACCCTTCTTTAGAGGATAACCCTATCGTTTATGTGAATCATGGCTTTACACACATGACTGGATACAAACCAGATGAGATTCTTGGGCGTAATTGTCGATTCCTTCAAGGGAAAGACACAGATCAAAAGCAGCTCGATTTAATACGTCATGGAATACAGAATAAAACACCTATTACCACACAGCTAAAAAATTATAAAAAAGACGGAACTTTTTTTTGGAATGAACTCAATATAGATCCTCTATACATTGAACAAGATGATAAAACATTTTTCATTGGCTTTCAAAAGGATATTACGAAACAGAAAGAATATGAACAGCTCCTAGAAGATTCCTTACAGGAAGTCACCTCTCTTTCGACGCCAATCGTCCCAATCAAAAATGGTGTATCTGCTCTGCCACTCATTGGAAAACTATCTGAAGAACGCTTTGATGCCATTGTCGCGAAGTTAACTTGTATATTAGATGATTCAAAGGATGATTATTTAATTGTCGATCTTTCTGGTTTAATCGATGTCGATGATTCCGTTGCAGCACGCATTTTCAAGCTGCATCGTCTTCTTAATCTAACCGGAACCGAACTGATCATCACAGGGATCAAACCGCAGCTTGCAATGAAAATGAAAGACTTGGATACAGATTTTCAGGATACAATCACTTATTTGACGGTTAAGGAAGCAATCAAAGGATTACCATTAGCTGAAAACCCTGTGTAAAACAGGGTTTTTTTAGTTGAAACGCCCCCTAAAAATGGAAAAATGAGGTATGATAGGTGTAATGAAAGATGTAGGGGGGCTACTAGATGATGATGTTACTCATCATAGGTCTTTTATGTGTTTGTTTTGCCATAGGATATGCCGTCAATTTCTTATTACTCAAACACCAGAATGCGCAGATCTTTTCAAAGAAACTATTTTATCCTTTCTTGATCTTGGGTCTCATCTTTTCCATTATGTCATTACCGTTTGCTGCCACAGATGCACCGAAGGCACAAGCAGATCCATCTTCAGAACAGCTGTTAAAGGATCAAAAGCAGCTCACATCTGACATAACGCGCTTAAAAGCTGATAAAGAGGAACTTACCGCTTCTTTAGAGGACGCAACAAAGGATAAAGAAAAACTAGCGAAAAAGCTAGAAACCATCACCTCAGAAAAAGAAACAGTCAAAAAGCAAGAAAAGACCATTCAAGCGCTTGAAGAGAAAATAGACAAGCTTGCCTCAAGCATTGAAACACTTAAAAAAGAGAACAAGAAAAACAGCAGCGATACGGAGTCTTCTACCGTTCAGCGCTCCGCTCCTAAAGATGAAGGAAAAAGCACAGGCGGTCATGAATCACAGAAGGAAACAAAAAAAGAATCTGCAGCCTGTAACATTAAAGGAAGTGTCAACGGTATTTATCACACACCGAGCAGCAGATACTACTCTAGAACCAAAAATGTAACCAAAATGTTTTGCTCCGTAGAAGAAGCAGAGCGTGCAGGGTACCGGGCACCTAAGCAATAGCCATTTTTGTCACGAAAAAAAGAACCTCCTGTCAGCCCAATTGGGTGCCTTAGGAGGTTCTTTTTTTAGATTTCTCTTCTTAATGCTGCTAATACATTCGTTTTTGTTGCTTTACGTGCTGGGTTGAGCCCTGAAAGGATCGCTACCCCTGCGCTAATCACTGTTGCCGTAATCACAAGGCTGAGTGGAATGTAGGAGAAGGTGATCGAGAATTGATCACTTGACCCTCCCTCTGACATGGACGACAAAATAGCTGGAATGATTAAATTGACGGCGAAACTAATGATATATGAGATGATAATTCCGATGATTGACCCAATCACCCCAATATAAGCACTTTCCATCAGGAACATTCGCTTGATAATCGATGGATTCGCGCCAATGGCTTTCATAATACCAATCTCTTGTGTTCGCTCTGTTACTGCCATTGTCATCGTATTAAAAATACCAATTGCAGAAATAATGACCGCAATACATCCAACAAAAATAAGTCCAATTTTGAAGACTGTAAAGAACATATCCATACCTTCAAGCTGATTCGTCACAGAGATGACTTGGTAGCCCTCATCTGTCAGCTTATTCGTGAGTGCACCGACATTGTCGAATTTATCTGCATAAACAGAAGTCATTTTCTCGACATTTCCTGCTTCAGGAGATAGATCGAGTATTTGACCAAATTCCTTTTCATACGCATTCGGAATAAAAATTTTATGATCCTCTTGCCACTCCAGATTCGGCTTTTTCAACACACCTACTACACGGAAATCAAATGTTTTTTCTTTGACGACTTCATTTTCTTCATTGAGTTTTGGTACTTTGACTTGAATCACTTTATTTAAAATATCTTTCGTGTAGCCCTTAGGCTCCTTTGGCATTTCTTCACCATTTGATGTCTGATTTAATTTTTTTTCATAGGCTTGGCGTTCTTTTTTTGTCCACAGTTGTTCAGCCATATGATACCCGACCACAATTTCGTTCGCTGATGTTGGGACTTTCCCTCGGTCTAGCTCAAGCCCTGCTTCTTTTTCTTCTTTCATATCGGTTAGAGCAGCCTGCATTTCACCTGAGCGATCATTGAGCTCGACGTTTACCGTTGGAATAAGCGCCGTTCTTGAGACGACAGATTTCACATGATCATATTTCTTTAAATCATCTACTTTGACGTCACCTTTTTCCTTGCCTAACACTTTCACTTCTGTGATGATTTGCTGTTTCATGATTTCATCTTGCGCCGATTTTTGCAGACCAAAACCAACAGATGCTAAAACGATTAAGAAAGAGCATGCCATTGTCGTCGCAAGAATGGTCATAAACACACGCAATCTATTTTTCTTCATGTTTCTTCTAATGAATTTGACCTGATCTCTAAATTTCAATGGATTGTTCCCCTTTCTTTAATACACCATCATGAAGCTGGAACGTGGTATCTGCAATTGAAGCGACTTCATCGTCATGTGTAATGATGACAAATGTGATTCCTTTTTCACGATTAAGCTGCTGGATAAAGGCTAAAATTTCTCCTTCGGTTTCTGAATCTAGACTGCCTGTTGGTTCATCCGCTAAAATAATAGATGGATTTAAAATCAAGGCTCTTGCAATACTCACACGCTGCTGCTGCCCGCCTGACAACTCATTCGGGTAATGCCCTGCATGATCTTCTAGACCTACTCGTTTCAGCATTTCTTCTACTTTCGCCTTTCGTTCAGACGGCTTCACACCTTTTAAAGTGAGCGGAAGTTCAACATTTTCATACGTCGTTAAGCTCCCGATCAATTGAAAGCTTTGAAAGATAAAACCAAAGTGATCTAAGCGGAAGTCCGCCCATTCTTTTTCATTAAAGCCAGTCACATCGGTCCCATCAATGACAATTTGTCCGCTCGTTGGCGTAATATATCCTGAAATTAAGTTCAATAAGGTCGATTTCCCCGAACCGCTCCGACCCACAATACAAGCAATGTCGCCTCTTTTGATGGATAGGTCAATCCCTTTCAGCACAGGAATCTCATTCTCTCTGCCTTTTTTACCAATTGTAAACACATGATCTAACGCTTGAACCTGAATCATCTCTACTCCCCTACTCTCTGTTTATCTTTTTCGATATATTAAGAAATAACTTGTTAGTGCGCCTACAGCTCCACCGATGAGCATGCCAGCGATATAACCAAATATAGAATTATCTGAAGAAAATCCAACCCAGCCAAATCCTAGAACACCGAAGACAATAACCAAAATCTGAATCGGTCTATCCATTTTTGAGTAAAGGAAGAAACGGCCATTTCGTTCAATAGGATGCTTGATAAAGCTAAACAAACCAATGAGATAAAATACAATCATCATCACAATGGGTATGATGAATTCTTCACCAGTGAACCAAAGTGGATATTTATCTATATCTCGAAATTGAAAACGGTCTGTTATATAAGTAATTGGGGCGATAGGCATAATAAAGTATTCATAACTGACATCGACCCAATGCCTATTCGTTCTTAAAATAAAATCTAAATGAAACATCGGAAGCCAAATTAATAAATATGGCAATATCGATGTACTGAATGTAACAATGGCTTGACTAATTGCGCTTCCTGTTAAAGCACCTGCTGCAAGACACAAACTATAAATCATTAAGGTTGACACGAGCGCAATGAAGTAACCACTATTAAAGTCAAATGTCTCTTTTGGTTGAATACCTAATATGAGTAAGTAAGTGAAAGCATATGACAACACATGAACGAGCGTTATGATTCCGGCACCTAAGAAAAACTTTGTTTGATAAATGGTACTTCTACTGAACGGCAAGGATAAAGTAAAATCGATTTGCCCTTTATTTCTTTCATATCCCAGCTGGATAATCGCAAAAAGCAAACCCATAAGCCATGAGAGGGCGATAAAAATATCAGAACTGAAATTATAATAAAAACCATCATCTACTGTTGTACATGTCGTATCATTTAAACAAGTTTGAAAGGATGAGTATCCCAGTAAAAAGGATAATGGCGTTGCAAACACCGCAACCAGCATGACTAAAATAAATGTCAGCTCTGATTGCTTCCATTCCTTATATAATAATTGCCGCTTCACCATCTCCGTTTCCCTCCAAACTTTGCAATGAATACTTCTTCTAAATTCACAGGCAGTTCATGCCATACTTTTGGTTGCAGCGACTTTAAGTACTCTTTAGCCTCTACATCGGTTTTAAGAACAAGCGCTGTATAAAAAATGCCAGCTTGATCTAATATAGCAACACCATTTTTTCGTATACTCAAGTTCATATCTTCTTCAAAAGCCATCTGGATTTTTAGATAATCATTCTTTAATTCATCAAGATCCATGACACTTGTGAGTTGATTTCCTTCTAAAAAACCGATTCGGTTACACATACGCTCAATATCCTCTAATCGGTGCGATGTGATGAGAATCGACGTTTCACGTTCCGCTACCTCGTCGATCATGAGCTGAAGAACATCATTTCTTGTGACGGCATCAATACCATCTGTCGGTTCATCTAACAGAATCACGGCTGGCTTGATCGCAAAGCTTAAAATTAATGAGAGCTGCTTTTTTAACCCTGTCGATAGTTCACGGTATTTTACTTTTTCCGGAATTTCATAGCGGTTCACAAGCTCATTGGCATATGTCACGTCAAACTTCGGATAAATATGCTTTAACAGCTGGACAAGCTGCCCGTAATTGTATCTGTCAAAGTAGGGATTGACGACTGGCATATACACAATATTTTGCTTTACTAACGGGTGGTCTTTCACAAGCACGTCTTTAAAATAAATCTCTCCTTCATCTGGAAGAAGAATTTGCTGAATCAAGCGGAGAAGTGTTGTTTTACCAGAGCCATTCCTGCCAAGCAAACCAAAGATCTCACCTTCGCCTATTTTGAAGGAAACGTTACTGAGTACTTCACGTCCATTTAATGTCTTCGATACATTTCTAACCTCAATCAACTTTTTTTCCTCCCTCAAGACTTGAGCCGATCTCTTCTATCCATTCCTTCAGTTGTTGAATATCAATACCGGCATAATGAGCTTCTATAATGAGTTGTCTTAATTGCTCCTTCATCTCCAATACCTTCCCTTCATTCAGCTTTAACTGAGCCTCTACTGTTACATACGTACCGCGACCTCTTAGTGTTTCAATAATCCCTTCCCGCTCAAGCTCCTTATATGCTTTACTGACGGTGTTTGGATTGGCGATGATAATAGTGGCGAGCTCTCTGACAGAGGGCAGTTTGTCACCAGGCTTCATTACACCTTTCAGACATAAAATTTTGAGTTGCTCAATGATTTGTTCATATATTGGCGCAGCGCTTCGTGGATCTATTTGAATCATGACGGCTCCCTCTTTCCTCATTCATGCTTTTGCAGTCCTATTGCTTGTTCATGCCCTTGCATTAAAGGGATTGAATTAAGTATCAAATCTTTTTGAACTTCAAAACCAATGAAAACGAGAACGAAAAAAAATGTACATGCTAACACAACAGCCAGCACCATCCACTTCAAATTGATTGGTTTTTTTTCTTTTTTCATGGTTGAACACCTTTCTTCACTTTTTAAGTGTCTTTAGTGTATTAGTTGATGTAGTACACTCAATACAATATAGACACTCAAATAAAAAGTCAATAGCCTTTCAAAAATAAAAAACAGACCCTTTAAAAAAGGATCTGTTTATCATTCGTTGTCGTAAGAAATACCTAAAATCATTTGATTTTGCAAGCTTTGAATTTGAACACGCGCCCTATCTAACCGCTCTCTTTGCTGGTCATTGGCGACATCTTTTAATTTTTCTAATTCGTTGACTGCATCTTCAAGCATAAGCTGCGCCTTAGAAAATTCGTCCTCATTATAATGCTCTTGGCGTAAGTTCAAATCAAATTGCTCATTTGCAAACTCAAGGGTTTCAGTACTTTTTTGGATAAATTCGTCGATCGACTGCCTTGTTGCCATCCTGCATTCCCTCCATTTCATCATTGCTCACGCCTATTTTGCCCACGTAAAGCTTTTTCACTAAAGAAAATGTTGGACAGATTTAATTGTCCTCCTTCTTGATTTTTGTTAAACTTTAAGGATGCCTATTATTACGCAAGGAGGTTACTGACTTGGATCAGCATAACCCTTTTTTATATTCAAACAGCGAAAAACGCTATCACACATGGAACTATCATTTGCGAGAGCACTTTGGTCATAAAGTATTTAAAGTGGCATTAGATGGCGGCTTTGACTGCCCAAACCGTGATGGTACTGTAGCCCACGGAGGCTGTACATTTTGCAGTGCCGCAGGATCTGGTGACTTTGCAGGAAACCGGGCGGATGATCTCGTCACTCAATTTAACGAAATCAAAGACCGGATGCATACAAAATGGAAAGACGGAAAATATATGGCGTATTTTCAGGCGTATACAAACACACACGCCCCGCTTCCTGTTTTAAAGGAAAAATTTGAAACCGTGATGAATTTGGATGGTGTGGTTGGTTTATCTATTGCGACAAGACCTGACTGCCTGCCAGATGACGTGGTGGAGTATTTAGCTGAATTAAATGAGCGCACTTATCTCTGGGTAGAGCTTGGTCTTCAAACGGTTCATGAACGGACAGCGATGCTCATTAACCGTGCCCATGATTATGAATGCTACGTAGAAGGTGTAGAAAAACTGCGTAAACACGGCATTCGTGTCTGCTCGCATATCATCAACGGCTTGCCTCTTGAAAACCGGGACATGATGATGGAGACAGCAAAAGCTGTTGCTGATTTAGATGTGCAAGGAATTAAAATTCATTTGCTTCACCTTTTAAAAGGAACCCCAATGGTCAAGCAATATGAAAAAGGCAAATTGGAGTTTCTAAGCCAGGAAGAATATGTCCAGCTTGTTTGTGATCAGCTGGAGATCCTGCCGCCAGAAATGATTATTCATCGTATTACAGGCGATGGCCCGATTGAATTAATGGTCGGTCCAATGTGGAGTGTAAATAAGTGGGAAGTATTAAATGCCATTAATGCTGAGCTTGAAAGACGTAACAGCTACCAAGGCAAACGTTTCGTCAGATTGGAAGAAGCAGCAAAATGATCTTGAAACGCATGCTCCCTTTTAGTAAAGAGCTGTTAGAACGGGCTTGTCAAAAAGGCGACATCGTCATTGATGCAACGATGGGAAATGGCCACGATACACTCTATTTAGCTGATCTTGTAGGTCATGATGGACAAGTTTTCGCATTCGACGTACAAGAAGAAGCCATACAGCAGACGCGCCAAAGGCTTGGCGAGGGATATCCATATGTTCATCTGATTCACGATGGTCATGAAAAACTGGCTCAACACTTGCCAAGAGATGTATATGCACATATCTCTGGTGCGGTGTTTAACCTTGGGTACTTGCCCGGAGGCGATAAAGCCGTCACTACTCATGCCGATACAACCATTGAAGCCATTGAGCAGCTCCTCGACTGGCTTAAACCCGGAGGTCTGATCGTCCTTGTGATTTATCATGGACACCCAGAAGGGAAAAGAGAAAAAGAAGTGCTTCTCGACTATTGCAGATCACTTCCTCATGAAGAGGTACAAGTTTTATCATATCAATACATGAATATTCAAAACGACCCGCCTTTTGTGGTCGCCATTGAAAAAAAGCTAAAGCTCAAATCCTAATGGATTTGAGCTTTTTTATGAGGATTTCATCCAAGGCATTTTCTGATAGGTCCGGTAAGCTCTTCCGTTGATATAGAAAAAGAACGATGTTTTCCCGCTTGATTTGATCAGCCGTTTTGCCAGCTTATTCATCTCTTTTTGGGCTGTTACTTTTTCATCGGACAAATAGACTGCCAATAATCCTCTGTTAATTAATTTGTGAAAGTTTTCGTGCGGAATGCCTTTCAGCTGTTCATCCGCTTTTTCAATAAAATGCTGAAGTCTATCCATCATCTCATGATGAGAGGCATAGTAGGAGCAAAAGTTCAGATCTCCTCCAAGCCGGTCCTCTTCTTGGTCAATTAGATAATCAAGTAAAATGTGCAGACCTTGAATATAAGGGAAATAGCTTTCGTAAATTTGCTTCGCCTGCTTTTCTGTAAAGTCCGGCTGCAGCGCGTACGCCACAAGACAGAAAATCCCTAACGTTGATCCTGCACAAGCTGAAAATTCATACCATTCCATCTTAGGCAAATCCTTTTCATATTGGCGGAACCATGACTCTAGTCGAGGCACACGTTCATGAGGGACCACGTGTTTATGTACTTGTAAATCACTATAATAATCACACAGCGTGTGTAAATACGGCTGAATAATCGAATAATGCTCAAGGCGTGACAGCACGTCTTGACATGTGCGGACAAGCGCATGTAAATACCCATGATCCTCTTGCTCATCACGGAATTGATAATACGGCTTGAGCTCAGCATGAATATCAAGCGCATCTCTCATTGCTTGATGCAGCATATGAAAATCTTTTGGATCAAGCGACGTACTGCGGTCACATAGGTTATCTAAGTAATCACTGATGGTTTGATACGCCACAATGAATTCAATACACGTTTCTTTCGCCTCACCTGCTAGAAGAGATAAAATACCTCCGCCTTCGCAGTGAAAGGTTTTACTCGATATGCTTGCTAATGCCTGCGTTCGCAGTTCTTCATTTTCAATCATTTCTGCATGAGCTCGCCACTTTTTTAGCTCCTGATGAACAAGCGGAAAAATATCTTTATACACCTTTGTCATCAGTGCAAAAGGACGCTCTGGTACTGACAAATCAATCCACCCCTAACTTAAAAGCTCACCATCAAATATATTGATCTGTAAAGGCTCTTGCTGCCTTAAACACATCTTCTCTTTCCGGTTCATTAAAAATTTCGTGATACAGCTCTTCCCATTCACGATATGATTTATTGGTTGATTCAATGCCATTGAACCATTTGATCACCCTCGTTTTATCGACGATTTTATCATCGCCCGCCTGCATTAAAAGGAGCGGAATCGATTTAAAGACATTCGTAGGCTGCATGGCTGCATCAATATTTTTGATCAGCTCTCGGTACCAGCGAACCGACACCTTTGTTACGTAAAGGGAATCATTTGAGTCTGCCTCAATCACAGCCTGATTTCGTGTGGCTAGTTCAATCGACAGCCCTGACTCGACTTTAAAGGACGGTGCGAGCACATTTAGACCTTTTGATGCAAAATCCATTAGCTTCTTCGGTTTAAATTGCAGACCTAAACAAGGTGATGATAAAATAAGGCCATCAATCTTCGTATGGGTATACTGCTTGACCCACTCAATTGAAATGAGTCCGCCCATACTGTGTCCAAGTAAAAAAGTAGGAAGTCTGAATGATTTCGCATGTTCGATCCATTCATCTACTGTATCAATGTATTCTTGAAACGAACGAATGTGGCCGCGCGCACGTGTCGATGTCCCTTGCCCAGGGAGGTCACCCATGACGACGTGATAGCCGGCATTTCGCCACATTTCGATCACCCATTTATATCGGCCGTGATATTCACTCGCACCATGTACAATCACAATTGTACCAACTGGTCTTTCAGCATGCCAAGTCCACAAAGTAAACACCTCACAAATGTTGTATTAAGAAAGGAAGTCGAAAAAGTGATTTATCCATATCATCAGTTTACACCTGAGATTCATGAATCGGTCTTTGTTGCAGATAACGCCACCATTACTGGAGATGTCACGATTGGAGAATATTCGAGCGTGTGGTTCCAAACCGTCATCAGAGGCGATGTCGCTCCTGTGAGAATTGGAAAAAACGTCAATATTCAAGATTTATCCTGTCTGCATCAAAGTCCTGGAAAAACACTTCTTATAGAAGATGGTGCTACCATTGGACACCAAGTCACATTACATAGCTCAATCATTCGAAAAAATGCCCTCATTGGTATGGGGTCTATCATTCTCGATGGTGCAGAAATTGGCGAAGGTGCCTTTATCGGTGCAGGTAGTCTTGTCCCTCAAGGAAAGGTCATTCCAAAAGGATCACTCGCTTTCGGCCGTCCAGCCAAGGTCGTCCGGCAGTTAACAGATGAAGATATCCAAGACATGGACAGAATCCGTAGAGAATATGTAGAAAAAGGACAATACTATCGTTCCCTTATATCCCGTTAACATCATACGCGTATCTTCACTTTATCATGTTTTTTTCAGGATATTAAGCAATAACTATGAACCGCTTGTTATTTTACCCTTTTCCGCCGCTTTCTATCATAACAAAAAAGGTTTTCAGCTTTGTGCTGAAAACCTCAGATTGTTGACAAAGGGCTAAAATGACTTTTATTTTAGCCCTTTGTCTTCTTTTCTGCGTGATAGAAAACCTTTGCAGTCTAGAAAGGACGAGTACTGGCGCGGAGCGAATTTGACATTCGTGAGCACCAGCACGCAGGACTGACACCGAATGCGAGGGTTTGTCTACACGCTGAGGTTTTCAGCTTTGTGCTGAAAACCTTTTTTCATTAACTAAAGATAACTTCTTTCGGTTGATGATTCAACTGCTCTGGATCAATGCTGCGCTCCACATAAATGCTGTGCCAAATCATAAAGATAAGGACGGTCCAAATCTTACGGCTATGATCTGCTTTACCAGCACAATGCTCATTTAATAAATCAAGCACATACTCTTTGTTAATGTATTCATCTGTTTGACTGTTTTTGATGATGTCTTTTGCCCAAGCATTCATCTCATTTTTCAACCAATGACGAATTGGCACAGGGAAACCAAGCTTTTTACGGTTTAACACATGGTCAGGCACAATGCCTTCTGCTGCTTTACGCAATAAATATTTCGTTGTGCCATCTTTTGTTTTCAGCTCTTCTGGAATTTTAGAAGCCGCTTCAAAAACGACCTTATCAAGGAATGGAACACGAAGCTCAAGAGAATTCGCCATCGTCATCTTGTCTGCTTTCAATAAGATGTCTCCGCGCATCCACGTATGGATATCAACATATTGCATTTTGTTAATATCACTGTAGCCTGCGCTTTCCTCAAAGTATGTCTTCGTTACGTCACGATACGTGATGCTTGGATCATAATGCTTTAAGAGGTTTTTCTTCACTGGCTCTTCAAAGATTTTCGCATTACCGATATAACGTTCCTCTAATGGCGTACAGCCGCGAACGATAAAGCTCTTCCCTTTCATTCCTTCTGGCATTAAACGAGCCAGACGAAGAAGAAGCTTTTTCAGCATAGATGGTACAGATTCAAATGGTTTAAGAGAAATAGGCTCACGGTAAATATTATATCCACCGAACAGCTCGTCCGCTCCTTCACCTGAAAGAACAACCGTCACTTGTTTCTTCGCTTCTTTTGCCACGAAATACAATGGAATCGCCGCCGGATCAGCTAAAGGATCGTCTAAATGCCAGACAATCTTCGGAAGCTCGTTCATATATTCCTCTGGAGAAATGACGGCGCTGAAGTTTTGTAAGCCTAGCTTATCAGCTGTTTCCTTCGCGACATCGACTTCACTAAAGCCATCTTGCTGGAAGCCAACAGAGAATGTCTTCAGTTCAGGGTGTAATTCCTTTGCGACAGACACGATGAAGGAAGAATCAATACCACCTGAGAGGAATGAACCAACAGGTACATCACTTCTCATGTGAACTTTCACAGAATCATAGATCGCATCACGTACTTCTTCGATTAACTTCTGTTCTTGTGTTTGCTCAGGCTTGAATTGAACTTTCCAGTATGTCTTAAATTCGATCTCCTGTCCTGGGCGTAAAATAAACTGATGACCAGGCTCAACTTTATGCACCTTTTGATCAAGCGTATTTGGCTCAGGAACGAATTGGAACGACATGTACTGCTGCAATGAAGTCTCATCAAATAAAATGTTCTCGTTCACAGCCATCAAGCTTTTGCGCTCAGACGCAAAATACACTTGCTCATCCATTTGTGTAAAATAAAGCGGTTTGATGCCAAAAGGATCTCTTGCACCATATAATTGCTGCGCTTCTTTATCCCAAATTAAAAATGCAAACATGCCGCGAAGCTTAGAAGCCGCTTCTTCTTTATAATGACGGTATGTGGCAAGCAATACTTCCGTATCAGAATCTGTGCTGAACGTATAGCCCTTTTTCACAAGCTCTTCCTTCAGCTCCACATAGTTATAAATTTCCCCGTTAAAAATAATCCAATACTTTTCATCTTCATAAGAAAGCGGCTGCTTTCCGTGCTCAACATCTATAATACTTAAACGTCTAAATCCAAATCCTACATGCTCATCATGAAAGTAACCCTCATCATCCGGACCACGGTGAACGATGAGACGATTCATTTGTTTAATTAACTCTTCCTGCTCAGTAGTTTCGGACAATGGACGGTGATTAAACACACCAACAAACCCACACATATTATTGCCTCCACGTTATGTTATTTCTTAAAAGTAGACCTATAATTAGACAGTTATTTGTCCGATTTTGTTTCACATTTTTTCGCTTATTGTAGAATTTTTTTTAATCAAAAGGAAAACCGCTTAAAATAAGCGGTTTTATATGTTGTTATTGTCCTAATGCTTCTTTGCGAAGTGTATCGGCTTTATCCGTTTTTTCCCATGGAAGATCTAAATCATGACGGCCGAAATGTCCGTATGCAGCTGTTTGTTTGTAGATCGGACGACGCAGGTCAAGCATTTTAATAATGCCAGCTGGACGAAGATCGAAGTTCGCACGAACCACTTCAATTAATTTTTCTTCAGAAGCTTTTCCTGTTCCGAAAGTATCAATTGAAATCGATACAGGCTGTGCAACACCAATTGCATAAGCAAGTTGTACTTCACAAGAATCTGCAAGGCCGGCAGCTACAATGTTTTTCGCTACGTAACGAGCAGCGTATGCCGCTGAACGGTCAACCTTTGTTGCGTCCTTCCCAGAGAAAGCACCGCCGCCATGACGAGCGTATCCGCCATACGTATCAACGATGATTTTACGTCCAGTTAAACCAGCATCCCCTTGAGGTCCACCGATCACGAAACGGCCAGTTGGGTTAATAAAGTATTTTGTCTGTTCATCAATCAGTTCACTTGGAACGACAGGGCTGATGACATGCTCTTTTAAGTCGCTTTGAATTTGTTCAAGCGTCACTTCTGGTGCATGCTGCGTAGAAATAACCACTGTATCAATACGAACAGGTTTATTTTGATCATCATATTCTACTGTTACTTGTGTTTTTCCATCTGGACGTAGATAAGCAAGTGTTTGATCCTTGCGAACTTCAGTTAAACGGAGAGATAATTTATGCGCTAGTGAAATCGGCAGCGGCATAAGTTCTTCGGTTTCGTTGTTGGCAAAACCAAACATCAATCCTTGGTCACCTGCACCGATCGCATCAAGTTCTTCTTCAGTCATTGTGCCTTCACGTGCTTCAAGCGCTTTGTCTACACCTTGCGCAATATCAGCAGACTGTTCATCAATAGATGTGAGCACTGCACATGTTTCCGCATCAAAACCATATTTCGCACGCGTGTAGCCAATTTCCTTAATCGTGTCACGCACCGTCTTTGGAATATCGACATAAGTAGACGTTGTAATTTCTCCGCTTACTAATACGAGACCCGTTGTAACAGAAGTTTCACAGGCAACACGTGCATTTGGATCTTTCTTTAAAATTTCATCCAAAATGCTGTCTGAAATTTGATCACAGATTTTATCCGGATGTCCTTCTGTCACTGATTCTGAAGTAAATAAACGACGATTTTGACTCATAATGGCTATTTCCTCCTGTACAAGACCACATCATCCCAAGATGAGGCCTCCAATATGATACGGAACTCGTTCCCTCTTATATTTGAAAACGTTTCTATTAGAGATGTTATTGGCAATTTGTTCATATGATGTCCCAAAAATAAAAAAACCATTTCCTTCATTGCGAGGAAAGGGTCTGGGATCGCATGCCTTTCACTCTTATCGCTCAAGGTGTTCTTGTACCTTGCATCAGGTTAGCACCTTGGTTTCTCAGCATATTCATGCCTTTTCATAAGAAACCGGTTGCTGGGCTTCATCGGGCCTGTCCCTCCACCAACTCGGGATAAGAGTATCCGTTCAATAAGATATCTTATCTTAAACACTTGCGTCATGTCAATGCTTCGTCAGAATTATCTTCCCTTTTTTTCACCACAATATGAGCATCACCAAAAAGCATATTTTCATAGCAGAAATGAAAAAACACACACAAAAATATTTAAATAGTATAGACTATTGTTATGAATGTGTTATACTAATCGAAACAAAACAAATTCAACGGTAAAGGAAGGGTTTTTTTATGAACTCAGTGGATTTAAAAGAAGATTTGCAGTCATTGCTCTCATTAGAAAATACGCACCAAAATTTATCTGTTCCGAAACTTGTTGAAAAGATTTTGGCACGTGATGAAGGCGTTTTAACATCAACAGGAGCTGTCCGTGCTACAACGGGTGCCTACACAGGACGTTCGCCTAAAGATAAATTTATCGTGAAAGAAGAAAGCTCTGAACATAAAATTGATTGGGGTCAAGTCAACCAGCCGATTTCTAAAGAAGCATTTGACCGTTTATATACAAAGGTTGTGTCATACTTAAAAGAACGTGATGAACTATTCGTCTTTGAAGGATTTGCCGGCGCAGATGAAAGATACCGTATGCCAATTACAGTGGTAAACGAATTTGCATGGCACAATCTCTTTGCAAAGCAACTATTCATCAGACCTGACGGATCAACACCTTCTTCAAACGAAAAACCATTCACCATCTTATCTGCACCGCATTTTAAAGCAGATCCTGAAACAGATGGCACAAACTCTGAAACGTTTATTATCGTTTCTTTTGAAAAACGCACCATTCTGATCGGTGGAACAGAGTATGCAGGAGAGATGAAAAAGTCCATCTTCTCTGTCATGAACTACCTGCTTCCTGAGCAAGATATTTTATCCATGCACTGCTCAGCAAACGTCGGTCAAGAAGGCGATGTCGCACTATTCTTCGGCCTTTCAGGTACTGGGAAAACGACGCTTTCTGCAAGTGCAAGCCGCAAGCTGATCGGTGACGATGAACACGGCTGGTCTGGCTCAGGAGTCTTCAATATTGAGGGCGGATGCTATGCGAAATGTGTGAACTTAAGCGAAGAAAAAGAGCCGCAAATCTACAAAGCCATCAGCTTTGGATCAGTTCTTGAAAATGTTGTGCTTGATGAAGAAACACGTGAAGCAGATTATGATGACACGTTCTTTACTGAAAACACACGCGCTGCTTACCCAATCGAAATGATTGATAACATCGTGAAGCCAAGTATCGCAGGACACCCATCTGCCATTGTCTTCTTAACAGCTGATGCATTTGGCGTTTTACCTCCAATCAGCCGTTTAACAAAAGAACAGGCGATGTACCATTTCTTGAGCGGTTACACAAGTAAATTAGCAGGAACTGAGCGCGGTGTCACATCACCAGAAACGACATTCTCTACTTGCTTTGGTTCACCATTCTTGCCGCTTCCAGCTCACGTCTATGCTGAAATGCTTGGCAAGAAAATTGATGAGCACGGCGCAAAAGTATTCCTTGTGAATACAGGCTGGACTGGCGGAGGTTATGGTACAGGCAAACGTATGAACCTAGCGCATACAAGAGCAATGGTGCAAGCAGCGATCGAAGGCGACCTCGACAACGCCGAAATGATCACTGATGACATCTTTGGATTACACATCCCGCTTCATATTCCTGGCGTACCAGATGAAGTGCTTCAACCATCTAAAACATGGGATGACCAAGAGGCTTATCAAGAAAAAGCACACTTCCTTGCCAATGAATTTAAAAAGAACTTCCAAAAATTCAGCCATGCAGCAAGTGACATTGAAGCCAAAGGCGGACCACTCGTATAATCAAATGACAAAAGCTGAGGGGAATCATTCCCTCAGCTTTTTTTGTTAGTTCGTTGAATGTAATGATACGAGACGGTAAGTCACCTTTGTCACATTGTCTGTAAGCTCTAGCTTTTCAACGAGTGCTGTCCCTGTTTTTTCTCCGTCTTTCGTTTTACGCACCTCAAGCGGAATATTTAATGGATAAATGCGGTACCCTTCCTTCATGAGTTCAAATACATTCTCTTCAATTCTTGTCTCTTTTCCCTTCGTGACAATCATTGTATTAAATTCAACAGGCATTCCCATATTGAAAATCCCCCTACTTTCTAAATTTCGTTATACTGCTTATTTTACCACATTTCCGCTTTTCCGGCTGTGCATCCACGTCGTCAGCCTTCTGACAATTTCCCGATTATGCTGCGGCGGAAAATAATGGTTGTATCCATGGAAATACCAAGTCTCCACTGACTTTCCGTGCTGACGCAGCGCATTTTCTAATAAATACGCATGCTCAATGGATACATTCTGATCCTCTTCTCCGTGGATGATGAGAACAGGCGCTTCAATTTTATCCACATCATTTAAAGGCGTTCTATCCTCATAGGCCTCTGGCACCTTGTGCGGGGGACCGCCAATCACACGTTTCATCATCCTTCTCATATCCACACGCTCTTCATAGGTGAGCTTCATATCACTGACGCCTCCCCATGTCACAAAGGAAGCGGCCTCCTGTTTCATTTCAACAGCGGTCCAAATGCCCATAATGCCTCCGCGCGAAAAACCAAAGATATGAATACGATCCTGCTTCACCTTTTTATGATGCTTTAACAATTGAAAGGCAGCAAAAGCATCTTTCCGGTCCTCTCCGGCAAAGTCTTCGTTTCCTTCGCCTCCCTGATTTCCTCTGTAAAAGGGCGCAAATACAACAAATCCCTGCGCGGCAAATTGCACAATCCGGCCTGGTCTGACCATCCCCACATTTTTTATGCCGCCTCTTAAATACAAAAAGCCATCATAGAGATCTTCTCCGGCTGGTTCAGCGAGCAACCCTTTGATCCGAAGTCCATCTGCCTCATAGGTCACTGTAAATAAGTGAATATGCGGATGGGGGGACGGAAACCTTCTTTTTTCCACAATCACTTGATTTCTCTCCTTTTCATCTGTTCTTACGTCAAATGCTTGATGATCGCTTCTGCCACAAGCTGGCCTGATTTAGTCACCATCGGCGTGCCGCCGCCTGGATGACTCGTTCCTCCAACAAACCAAAGTCCTTCAATGTCCTTTGACTGATTATTGATGCGGAAGAACGCCTGCTTGAACGAGTTGGAAGACATACCATAAATGGCTCCATGATATGCGCCCGTTTTCTGCTGCAGATCAAGCGGAGTTTGAACCGCTTCATATTCGGCCACATTATCCAGATCAAAGAGACCCTTTTCCTTTAATTTTGTTTTCATAAGCTGCGGGTATGTCTCCTTTAGCATGTCCCAATCTTGCTCTTTTGTCACATAAGGCGCATTCGCCAGTACAAACAAGTTGCTTCTTCCCGGTCCTCCGCTTAAAGCTGGTTCTGAATGACCTGAATAACATATGTAAAGCGTTGGATCCTGAGGCAGTTGTTTTTTCTGAAAAATATCCTTGAATTCTTGCTCATAATTCTCTGGGAAAAACACATTGTGATGGGACAGCTGTTCATAGACTTTAGGTACACCTAATAAGAGAACAAAGCCAGATAGTGACGGTTCAATGGCAGCAAACTTTTGATTTAAAAAGCTCGGACGGTCTTTCTCATCAATCAGATGGCGGTAGACAGTCAGCGCGTCCGCTCCGGCAATGACTTGATCTGCTTCATACATCTGGTGAGCCGTTTCTACTCCTTTGATTCGCCGGTCCTTCACATGAATCTTGTTGACTTGTTCATTCAGGTGAATCTGTACGCCTAATTCCTTTGCCAAAGTCTCAAATGCTTCAACTAAACGATATGTACCGCCCATTATTGCATATATCCCTTTCTCCCCTTCTAAATACGCCATCATATTAAAAATAGCCGGAGCCTCATAGGGAGAAGAGCCGATGTATGTAGCATACCGTCCAAACATCGCCAATGTATGCGGATGATGGAAATATTGACGCAGCAAACGTTGAACGGTTGTAAACGGTTTGACAGAGAGAAGTGCTTTCACGAGCTTAACATCCGCCTTATCCTTCCACGTCAATAACAAACGATTTAAAAACTGATCCTCAGCCTGTTGAAAAAGCATCTTTGATTCATGTAAAAATGCACGGTATTGCTTCGCATCTTCAGGACTGAATGCTGCAATTTGTGATTCCATCTGCTCAATATTCGGCGTAAATTCGACCGTATGTCCATCTGAAAAAACATTTTTGGTCAGAGGAGAAATCGGATAAAATGTGACGTAATCCTCCATCCTTCTATGACAGGAAGCAAATACTTCCTCAAAGTATGACTTCATTGTAATGGTACTCGGTCCTAGATCAAAAGAATAGCCAGCCTCCTGATGGCGCTGCAATTTCCCGCCTAAAGCTGCTTCTTTTTCTAATATGGTGACCTGAATCCCGCGTGACTGTAAGCGGATCGCTGCTGATAATCCGCCAAGCCCGCCGCCGATGATGATCACTTTTTTCATTCGTACCTTCTCCCTTTCCATTCATACCCTTCTTTTTTCAGCCCGATTTTCATAGAAGCAAAGCCAATGGCGATCAGACTCAAAATACTGACCGGTAATAAAAAGGCCATTGCAGATGTTCTTCCGTTCTCAATATCAATTGCCGCTTTGATCGATACACCTAGTCCGTAGCAAAGAATGGCTAAGCATATACTAAGCACATCCAGCTTTAGCAAAGCCACCATCAAGCAAATGATTGGAGCCAAATAAAGCAGGGTGTATAAACAAAAGACACTGCTTAACAAAGCAATGCTTCGATTGACACCTGGAAACAAATTTTTTCTGTAACCTTCCCATACCTCTTGTCCACTCTCATACATTCTCATATACACAAACGGATGAATGCTTGCAAGTGTGAACGGAAAGCCTTGTTCCTTCACCCGTTTAGCCAATGCCATATCATCCACTAGCGAATCCTTAATCGCTTCATGCCCGCCTATGTCGTGATAGCAATTCTTTTCAATGGCAATAAAGCCTCCATGTGCGGCGGCAAAAGCCGGATTCTTTGATTTTCTGACCCACTTCACAGGCAGATGACAGCCAATCGTAAACATCATCATGGGAACGACAAGATGCTCAAAGAATGTTCCTGTTTTTTGCTCTGGGAAACCTGACAGCATGCCCGTTTTTTGCGCGCATAACTGCTCGTACACAGCTTCAATTGCTCCCCGTTTCAACCGGACATCCGCATCTAAAAATAACAGCCAATCAGAAGCTGTCACCTCAGCGAGCTGAGAACAGGCGTATGATTTTCCTAGCCAGCCTGGCTTTAATGGCCGGCCTGACTGCACACGAATCCATGGATATGTTTGTGAGAAGCGCTCCACAATCGCTCTTGTCTGATCGGTCGAATGATCATCAAGTACAATCACCTCTTTCGGATAAAGACGTTGATCAACGATCGACTGAAGACAGGCTTCTATCCGTTTCTCCTCATTTCTAGCCGGAATCAAGATCGATAACGAAATAGGTTCATCTGGCGAAAAGGAAGCGGGCTTTAACACAGGAAACTGCTTCATATTCCATATGGTGAATAGAAACTGACAAAGCAACAGCACACTGATTACAGTTAAGAAGAGCGCCATGTTCTCACCCACTTTTTAAAAGAATCAAACGCATCACTTGTTGACTGACTTGTCCTTGTGACCTGTTTAAAATCTTCGTTTATTGAAAAATCAGGATCCGCAATGATCTGTGATTGATGTCTGTTTAACTGCGTTTCAAGCAGATCGCCAAGCATACGCGTCATATCCTTGCTTCGCAGGGAGCTTCCAGATACGATGGCATCATCACCGAACACAACAGAAACTGTCGGCTTTTGAAATTGATTAAATGTATACTGCAAGGTTACAGGCTTCACCACGACTTGCTCAAATTGCCTCACTAAAAAAGAAGCCCCTCCTTCCAGTTGAAGCGGCCGCACATCCTGGTGCATAATTTTCCCCTGTGGAAAAAGCCATACCGCTCCGCCATCCTGCATGTTCTCTTTTGCAGTCATTAATGCTTGCTTCACACTTTTCAGATTCTCTTTATGAACTGGAAACGCTCCAAGCTTTCGGAAAAAAGCATATTGCTTCAGCTGCTTCTCTTCCATCATCATGTAGTGATCAAGTTCAGACACCTTTTCTGTTAAAAGAAAAATGATCAGTCCATCCCACCATGAGCTATGATTGGCGAGATAAAGAACAGGCAGGTTTTCCTTCGGGTCCACCGAACCTTTCATCATGACACAGCGGAAATGCTTATGGAGTAAATATCGCTCTAGATAAAGTGAAAATAGACGTCTAAACGATCGGCTTTTGTCGCTTTCTTTTAAATCGAACCCTTCCTTCACACAAAATGACAATGATCAGTGCTAAATAAAATATGACATCGAGTCCGCCCTTTAATGCCAAAAGACCAAAAAAGAACACCATCGCCTGATAAATACGACTCGTCCAGCTGAGTACCTTTTGATCAATTGAGACAAGCGGGAAAAGAAATGAAAGTCCTGCTCCAATCATACCCCAGCTCACAAAATTCTCAAAAGGGATACCATAAAACCCACCGCCGTCATACCACACCCAAAACTTCCGCTCAGCTGCTACTGGATCTAATATGAGGTCAAGCAACACAATCCATATTCCCGTTTCGACGGCTCGTCTCCACTTTGACTGCTGACTGGATAAACAAAGGCTGTTTAAAAACACGCCAACCCAAGCAAATGCAATGGTTAACGGTACCCCCGCCACTAGAAAACCTAGCGTCGGATAATAGTCATAGGCCCCAAATGGAAACCCCGTTGTGATCCCTACCCACTCCACCGTAAATGTAAGCACCCCGACAATGGCTGCCCTTTTGATGACAAACCCCCATGCCCCATAAATCTGTCGCCCAATCTCTATGACGCAGCAAGCATACAGCACAAGAAAGATTCCGTTTGCAAACTGAAGCCATGCTGGCACTTCAAAAAAGACCATTAAGATCAGACCTACTAAATACCATCCAATAAATACCCAACTCAATCTATACACGAAACCGCTCCTTTATTTCTGCCAAATTCAAGAAAGCCTTCATGCCTCTAGTATAGAAAAAAAGACGCGTTCTATAAATAAACAATGCGCTTCTTATTTTCATCTAGGCACTCACCAAAAATCCCTTTTCACATACTTTAATAGTGATCTAGAACAAAGGAGGCGAATTACTCTTGAATCGTTCCATCAAAGTCAGACTGGCATTCATCGTCGTCGTCCTGCTCTTTATTCCATTTGTCGCCTGTAAAAAAGAACAGGAGCAGACCGTACAAGTAGCCGAGGTGACCCATTCGGTCTTTTATGCTCCGCTATATGTCGCCTTATCAGAGGATTTCTTCAAAGAAGAAGGCCTGGAGGTTGAACTAAAAACCACTTGGGGCGGCGATAAAACGATGACAGCTCTCTTATCAGGAGGTGCTGATATCGCCCTGACCGGGTCTGAATCCTCTATCTATGTAGAGGCTCAAGACACAAAGGATTCTGTCATAAACTTTGCACAGCTGACACAAACAGACGGCACATTTCTTGTTTCAAGGGAGAAAGTAAACCAATTCTCTTGGGATCAATTAAAAGGAAAAGACTTCTTAGGACAGCGGAAAGGCGGCATGCCGCAAATGGTTGGTGAATATGTCTTGAAAAAAGAAGGCATTGATGTAAAAAAGGATCTTCGTATGATTCAAAATATTGATTTTGCTAACATTTCAGGTGCGTTCTCCTCTGGAACTGGCGATTTTGTACAGTTATTCGAACCGACCGCTTCCTTACTCGAAAAAGAAGGTAAAGGGTACATTACCGCCTCCTTTGGAGAAGCTTCTGGCAAGGTGCCATATACCACCTTCATGGCAAAGAAGAGTTACTTAGAGGAAAACAAAGAGACCGCTGAAGCCTTCATCCGAGCCATTTACAAAGCGCAGAAATGGGTAGAAGCCAAGCAGCCTGAGGAGATCGCAAAGGCCATTCAATCTCATTTTCCTGATACAGATCTTGAAGTCTTATCAACTGCCATCAAACGCTACAAACAGCAAGATTCCTATGCAACAGATCCCCTTCTAAATGAAAAAGAATGGAACAAATTGCAGGAAATCATGAAGGAGAGCGGTGAATTGCCGGAATTTATCCCGTACAAACAACTTGTCGATTCATCCATTGCAAAGAAGGTCACAGATCACAAATAGAATAGGAGGTAGCACATGTCTTTCCTTCAAATTGACCATGTGACCCATACGTACTTCTCTTTAAAAGAAAAAACAACAGCTATACAGCACATCAATATGGAGATAGACCAAGGTGAATTCATCTCATTTATTGGTCCCAGCGGCTGCGGAAAAACCACCTTGCTGTCTATCATCGCAGGAATTACGCCGCCCTCTGAAGGTCGAATTTTAATCGAAGGAAAAGAACCAAATCAACAGGAGCATCAAATCGGCTATATGCTCCAGCAAGATTATTTGTTTCCTTGGAAGACCATCAAGGAAAATGTCATTCTCGGGTTAAAAATTGCGAAACAAGATTCGCATGAGGCCACCTCAGCTGCCCTTGATTTACTGCCAAAGCTTGGACTGCCTGAAGTCGAGGAAAAATATCCGAAGGAGCTGTCTGGCGGAATGAGGCAGCGTGCGGCTCTCGCCCGAACGCTTGCAGTTGATCCCGGTCTGCTTTTACTAGATGAGCCATTTTCAGCGCTAGACTACCAAACCAAACTCACATTAGAAGATCTAGTCTTTCACACATTAAAAGACTATCAAAAAACAGCAGTCCTTGTGACACATGACATTGGCGAAGCCATTGCGATGAGTGACCGCATTTTCTTATTCTCAAAACATCCAGGCTCTATCCAGCGAATCTTTACCGTTCCAGACGACATAAGGGCTCTCTCTCCTTTTGAAGCGAGACAGACCCCGCATTTCCAAGAGCTCTTTCAAACGATTTGGAAGGAGCTGAAAACAGTTGAAACACAGTGACCTTTTACATGAAGCCTATCGCAAAAAATACCGAATGGAAAAACGGATCACACGTATCTATCAGCTCATCATATTCGCCAGCTTCTTTTCGCTTTGGGAGCTTGCCAGTCATTTCAGGTTCATTGATCCGCTTATTTTCAGTTCACCATCTGCGGTCTGCCAATTGTTTGTGCAAAAAATTCAAGATGGTTCTTTAATGAATCATATGAGTATTACATTATTTGAAACGGTGCTCGGTTTTCTACTTGGTACCTTTTGCGGCATTTTGCTCGCTGCCGCCTTATGGTGGTCTACCCGATTCGCAAACGTTCTTGATCCTTATTTAGTTATTTTAAATGCCATGCCAAAAGTTGCCCTCGCCCCCATTTTAATTGTTGCCCTTGGACCTGGTATGATTAGCATCGTCGCCATGGGTGCGATCATTAGTGTGATCATTACGACGATCGTCATTTACACTGCCTTTCAAGAGATCGATGAGAATTATTTAAAGGTGATGAAAACCTTTGGCGCGAAAAAAAGCGTCGTCTTTCGTGAGGTCATTTTGCCAGCTAGTATTCCAACGATGATTTCTGCCATCAAAGTGAATGTTGGTCTTTCTTGGGTTGGGGTCATTGTAGGGGAATTTCTTGTATCCTCAAAAGGGCTTGGCTACATGATCATATACGGCTTTCAAGTCTTCAACTTTACACTCGTGTTCTTAAGTCTTTTCATTATTGCTGTGTTTGCTACCATCATGTACCAGCTTGTGGAATGGCTCGAACGCCGTTTTCTCCAAAAATAAAAAGCGCAGGGATGGTCTCCCTGCGCTCGCTTTTTTTAACGAATCAAACCGTTCTTTTCTAAATAAGCAAGACTTTGTCTTAACACATCATCTTTCATAATAAAACTGAAATTCTTATTTTTTGCGATGGATCTTGGCAAGTCTGCGAAAAGAACAGGACCTTTCGTTTCAAAATACGTGTCTTGCTTCACTAGCCTTTCAATATCAGCGAAATAAATATTTTTTACGATGATCTTTTCTCTGCCTAGCACCTGATATTGGCCAATATACGTTAATTCACGAACAACAGCACCCGTCTCTTCTTGAATCTCACGTATAGCGGCTTGGTCTGCTTCTTCATTTGGCTCAACTTTCCCTCCTGGAAACTCATAGCCCCGATCCTCATGTTCAGTGAGCAGCCATTTCCCCTGGTAACGGCAGATGGCCCAAACATGCTTTGGATGACTTGAAAAAGGCTTCTCTTCAAAGGAGAGCTTGACCGTATTATGATAATAGTCTTTAAATACATGCATGTAAAATCCCTCATATCCTGTCCTTGCTTCTTGTAAAACATCATACCACAGATCACATTTCTCTGAAGAATTTTTATCAAAAGTGAAACAAACGAGTGGTTTCATTTCGTCTGTATTTAAAATGAGGTATCGTTGCTAAAACCTTTTTATCATCCCCAACTTCACCCCATTTTAATCATGAAACCTTTTATCCCTTAATGACGTAAATCAATTAGTGTTTGTCCTATTACGACGAGGAGGAAAACAGCATGAGGATAACAAATGGGTCAAAACAAGAAAAAGATCAATCGCTTACGCCCAGTAAAATTGAAAAAGAAGACGCCCCTCATGAGGTGATCAAGAAACACCTCATCAAAGGGCAAAAGCTAGATTTAACTAAAGACAATCCAAATATCGACCAAATTCAAATCGGGCTTGGCTGGGATTTGGCTGGCCAGCCAATTGATTTAGATACGCAAGTGTTTCTCTTAAATGAAGAGGACAAACTGTTGTCTCCAAGCCATCTGATCTATTATCATCAGCAGCAAAGCTTAGACGGGGCTGTTCGCCATCTTGGTGATCATCAATTTGGCGGCGGGTATCGAGACAATGAAATGATCATTATGCAATTAAGCAGAGTCTCTCCTAATATTCATAAAATCGTTGTAACAGCCACGATACATGATGCACACGAGCGCAAGCATCATTTTGGACAAGTGGAGAACGCTTACGTGCATCTGACTGATCAAATCTCACAACAAGAGATTTGTACCTTTCAATTAACAGAAGATTATTCGTATTGTACCTCCATCATTTGCGCTCAACTCACAAGAGATGAAGAAGAATGGAAAATCATCGCAACCGGACAAGGAACTACGCTAGATTTAAATGACTTATGCCGCATCTACGGATTCACATCTTGACGCAGGAAAGGAGCCGGCACCAATGGGATTTCATTTCAACACGATAGAAGAACTCACTTTACAAGCAGAAGGCAGCGGAATCTTTTTTGCGAAAAAAGGCGCAATGATTGCCGATCAAGGTACGTTTCAATACCGCAAACGACTACTCGGTACGAACAAAGGAAATATGGTCAGTCAAGTATTTAACCATATCAGCAGAAAATTGACAGGTGAAAACCTTGAGGTGATGGAAGTAAGTGGACAAGGTACTTGTTATTTGGCTGATTCCAGCGAGCACGTGACAGTGATTAATCTTGAGCCGAGCGGTCCTTGGCAGCATGTAAGTGTAGAAAGTGAGGATTTACTTGCCTTTACTGAGGAATGTCATTACGGCGTGACACCAGTAGGCGTAGGGATTTTATCACAGAAAGGACTGTTTACATCAAAGCTCTCCTATCAAGGCCACGGGGCGCAGGTCGCCATTAAAACAAATGGAAACCCGCTCATTTTAAAAGCCCCTTGCCGTGTAGACCCTGACGCCATCGTTGCTTGGACAGGTAAAGCACCGAAGGTCAAATTAGATGTGAACTGGAAGACCCTCATCGGACAAACATCTGGTGAATCCTACTTATTTGAGTTCCAAGAACAAGACCAAATTGTCATTATCCAGCCATCTGAGCGTACATCCGGCTTACGGGTTGGTTTAGATGATAACCGTTATAAGCCTCAGAGCCAGAACTCCTCTCATGAATTCACTAATTCACAGACATCTCAGCAAGAGAATAGAGGCGGGCTTAGTGACCTGATCGGAGGCATCTTACAACCGCGAAAATAAAAGCATGTAGAAAATCTCTACATGCTTTTTCAATTCATTAATCCATTTGTTTCAATAAAGCTCTTTGTCTCTTCATTCCCGAGCTCGAAAATCATTGAGTATATCTCTTTTCTTTTTCGATCCATTTCATCATTCGGACTGTCATAATGATATTCAAGATACGGAACATGCGCTCGAAAGAAGCCTTTCCAATCTGTCATATACTGTTCATCGAAATAGTCTCTCAGCTGCAAAATTTGATCATCGTCTGCTTCTATTTGAAATTGCCAAGCCGCCGCATCTCTATGCTGCGATATCGACCCATCCTGTACGGATACATAATATGTGTGTCTCGTCATCTGATTCATCCTTTTTCCTTTAGTATGACCAGATATGAAGAAATTACGGCTTTTTGCGCAATTTATTTTTTAACATGTCCAACACATCAATAAACAACTGTGGAATGGGAATTCCGAGGGCATTGGCTGTCGAGACGATTTGGTAAGATTCATAAATAATATAGAAGATGATCGCTAAATCCTTAATCATCCCATTTGTCTTCAGCATGACATCGAAGAAATGCGCCATGGATATTAAGGAGACCGTCACAATCTTTCGAACAAGCCGTGTAGAAAAACGTTTCATTGTGAGCTGCCCTGTCAAAGATTCTCTTAGGCTTGAACAAATTAATTCAATGGCCATGAGTGTTACTAATATCATCAGTAAATTTCCTGCTCCACCAAACAGAAAGCCCATCGCTGACAAACTGACTGTAAACAACGAAAAGATGCCTAAATCCTTGCTCACTTGGCATCAACATCCTTTCAGAGTGGAACTCCTTACCTCAATATTATATGCTAGATCTTCGCAATAGCTTGGACGACAAAAAATAAGGCGTTGCCTTTTAAATCAGACAGAGTGATGACAAGAAAAAAAGCCGCCTTGTGCGGCGGCTTCCATCTTTAGACTCTCACATCAATAAAGCGAGCGTCTGAATCCTTTGGTTGAACAGCTTGAGGCTGCTGCTGAACTTGATCCAGCATGACCATGGCTTGTGCTGTATTCGTAGCAAGCTGTGAATTCAACAAACTAATATTAAGTGTTTTTTGAATGCTCGCGACTTGCTGACTCATCATTCCTGCAATAGAAGACATCTTCTCCCCTCCCTTCTCTTTTCTCTTCGGCTGAAAGCCCTATGATTTCAATGGGCTGTCTGTCCCGATTCCAACAAAAAAGGAATGTCGATCTCTTCATGATCGACATTCCTTCCACATACGTATTATCCTAAAAATGCTTTAAGCATCCAGTTGTGTTTCTCGATAGATTGATGAATCGCAAGCAGCATATCTCCTGTTGTTTCATCGCCAACTTCTCCAGCCAGCTCCATTCCTTGCTTTAATTCCTCAGCGATATTGGAGAAATCATCATATAGATTTTTCACCATTTGCTCCGCTGATTCATTACCTTCAGCTTCTTGAATGCTAGAAATTTCCAAGCATTCTTTCATTGTCGCAACAGGCTTTCCATTTAACGCGAGCATACGCTCAGCCAAATCATCAATGTATGTCGCTGTTTCTGTATAAAGTTCCTCAAATTTCTCATGGAGTGTAAAGAAGTCTTTTCCCTTTACGTACCAGTGATAGTTATGTAATTTTACGTAAAGCACAGTCCAATCAGCTACTTGTTTATTGACGACGTGTAATAATTTTTCAGACATGTTTATTCCTCCTTATGTAATTGCGTTTAGTATGAGAATACCCTTTTCCTATTATACTGAAACCTGCCATGAATTTCTTCTATTTTGACTGCATGAAATATATGTTAATATGGAAATAAGGAGGGAGTTAGATGCTGCTACTTGGAATTATCAGCTTTATCATTATCTCAATCGTTGTCTTTTTATCGTTGTGGACAACATCGAAGGCTTATGAATATAAGCATAAAATCGATTCACCACAGGATGCTGAACCAAACCAACGTCCTAACCCGAAATAAAATGACACTTAATGATGTGAGGTTTCTTCTTCAGTAGATGAACTCTCTTTTTTCACATCACCTACATGGATATTTGTCTTTGGCATATTATGCTGCTGTTTAGCTGTCACATGGACTTGTATGATATAAAGGCCATCTTTTTTAAAGGCTGTATGCAATTCATATACACCATTGTTCTCTTTCTTTGGCTGAATCATCTTGCTGTTATCCTTATCGCCATCTTTCCACACTTCAAATTGAACATCGTCTGCATCATCAATAGGCGTATCACCATATGTGACAGCTGCTTTTACTATAACGCTTTCATTTTTCTCCACTTGTTCAGGTCCTGTAAGCTTCACTTCTAATAGCTCAGGTACCTCCCCTTTGCCACTATTTGCTGCAGAGTTCCCACATGCACTTAGTAACAAAAGCATCAATATCATTCCCAACATTTTTCGCATCCCGAGTTCCCCCTTCTTTTACTGACATGTCCATTTTAACAAATATCCCCTATTTTGACATCTCATGATCGAATACAAAAAAACCGGACATCATCATGTCCGGTTTATGATCGATTAACCAAATACTTTGAGAAGCTCTTCTTGATCTTGAGAAAGCCAGAAACGCATCAAACGTTTTGCACCTTCAAGGTCATGAAGCTTCGCTTGACCGCATTGCTCTTCGTTTGCAGCAGGAATCTCTGTTACCTCAACTGCATCCTTGAATGTTGCATCAAGAAGTTCAACGATTTCTTTTGGAGTTGGTGCACCACTGACCACTAAATAGTAGCCTGTCTGGCAGCCCATTGGAGAAATATCAATGATATCAAAATGATCGTATTTCTCTGAGTGTGTTCTAATGTTAAACGCAAGTAAATGCTCTAATGTATGAATCGTATCAGGTTTCATTGCTTGTTTGTTTGGCTGACAAAAACGAATATCAAATTTATTGACTTCTCCATCTGATCCCACTTTATGAACGCCACAATGACGAACGTATGGCGCTTTTACAGCATTATGATCAAGTTCAAAGCTTTCAACTGAAGGCATAATCACCACTCCTATAATTGCAATTTCCTATATTATAACATATTTCTCCGACCAGTTTAGTTTATAAAACTTTCCTTCCTTGTCCTTTTTTCTTATACTGTGAAAGATAGACAAGGAGGAACCTTTATGAAACAAATTTTTATCGGCATCATACGCTTTTATCAAAAATGTATTTCCCCTCTTACACCGCCTAGCTGCCGGTTTTACCCAACATGCTCAAACTATGGGCTAGAAGCGATCAAAACGCATGGCGCTTTAAAAGGCGGCTGGCTCACCATCAAACGGATTTTAAAATGTCATCCGCTCCATCCTGGCGGCATCGATCCTGTCCCGCCGAAAAAGGAAAAATAAATTATTTTTCTTCATATCCGTTGACGACTACGTCAAGCTTGCCAGTTCCAGGATCAATGACAAGACCGTGCACAGGCACATTTGATGGGAGAAGCGGGTGATTTTTCACAACGGACACACTGTCCTTCACGCTCTCTTCAACCGAACTAAAGCTTTTGAGCCACTGTTTAAAATCGATTCCTGAGTATTCCAGTACTTCAATACGTTTTTCTGGGATACCACGCTCAATGGCTTTGTTTAAAAGTGTTTGGCTGTCTATTTTGCTCATACCGCAATCATGATGCCCAATGACATAAACCTCGTCAGCATTTAATTCATAAACAGCCACTAAAATGCTTCGCATAATACTTCCAAATGGATGAGACACAAGAGCACCAGCACTTTTAACGATCTTGATATCTCCATTTTTCATGTTCATTGCACGTGGAAGCAGCTCGACAAGTCTTGTATCCATACATGACAGAACGACAGCTTTTTTTTGTGGAAACTTCGTTGTTGTAAATTCTTCGTATTTCTTTTCTTCAATAAATTGTTGATTATATTCGATGATTTCTTCTAAAAGTTTCATACGTTGTCCATTCCTTTATCTTTTTTAAAAATAAATATAGCACAATGTGAGAAATTTCGTCACGTTTTGCAGCGCATTTTTTTTAAAGGAAACATCTGCTGATGAAAATTTTTTATTTTCCTCTTTTCAAATCGTAATTATTACGATACAATAACTCAGGACATTAAATCGTAATCATTTCTATCTAATAGATTGAGAGGAGACATTTTCCACATGAAAAAAATCTTTTATATGTTAACAGCTGCTTTATTTGCGATCGGTCTTGCCGCTTGCTCAAGCAGTGCGGGGACAAATGCTTCAAAAGGGAAAGCAGACGGAAAACTAACCGTTTACACCACAATTTTCCCGATTCAAGATTTCACTGAAAAAATTGGTGGTTCTCATGTTCATGCGCAAAGCGTGTACCCTGCCAATGCAGATGCACACAGCTTTGAACCAAGTTCAAAAACGATGGTTGAAATGGCTGAAGGAGACGCCTTCATCTACAGCGGCACAGGCGCTGAAGCATTCGTTGACAAAACCGCTTCTACGTTAAAAGACCAAGGCGTGAAAACAGTCAAAGCAGCCGAAGGCATCAAGTTGTTATCGACAAAAGAAGAGCATTCACATGAAGACGGCGAAGACCATGATCACGATCATGAAGGGGAAGATCATGACCATGATGGACACGATCACGGAGATAAAGATCCTCATGCATGGTTAGACCCTGTTTATGCACAGCAAATGGCGAAAAACATTAAAGATACACTCGTTTCATTAGATCCAGATCATAAAGACGAATACACAAAAAACTACGAAAAACTAAAAAAGGATTTGCAATCGCTAGATCAAGAGTTCAACACAACGTTATCTAAAGCAAAACATAAAGAAATCCTTGTTTCCCACGCAGCCTACGGTTATTGGGAAAAGCGCTACGGCATTGAACAAATCAGTGTATTAGGGTTATCCGCTTCTGAAGAGCCTTCACAAAAGCAGCTCGAAAGCATTGTACAAAAAGCTGAAAAGCATCACATTCAATATGTGATTTTTGAAAACAACGTCAGCAGCAAAGTCTCAGATACGATCCGCAGTGAAATTGGGGCAAAAAGCCTCACACTTAAAAATCTAGAATCTATTACTGAAGATGATGCCAAAAATGGCGAAAGCTACGTCAGCTTAATGAAACAAAATCTAAAGACCTTAAAAACCGCTTTAAATGATTAATTGTTAAAACCCCGGGTGATTATCCGGGGTTTCTTGCTGTAAAAAAGCACACCATTGTAGGGTGTGCTTTCAGATTGTTGACAAAGGGCTAAAATGATCTTGATTTTAGCCCTTTGTCTTCTTTTCAGCTTGATAGAAAACCTTTGAAGTCTAGGAAGGACGAGTACTGGCGCGGAGCGAATTTGACATTCGTGAGCACCAGCACGCAGGACTGACAACGAATGCGAGGGTTTGTCTACATGCTGAAAGCACACCATTGTAGGGTGTGCTTTTTATATTACATTTGATACTTTTTCTTAAACAACTCGGCTCTTCCGCCTTTTTCTCCGAATTTTTGGCGTCCTGTATAAAAAGGATGCGTATCAGAGCTTGTTTCTACTTTAATGACAGGATACGTTTTCCCATCTTCCCATTCTACTGTCTCATTGGATGACTTTGTCGATTTACTCAAAAAGCGGTAACCGCTGTTTACGTCCATAAATACAACTTCATGTGAGGTTGGATGAATATCTCTTTTCAATGTCAAAACTCCTTTCGTTATCAAAACGTAATGATTACGTTTTATATTTATATTCTACTCCCTCTTTTACAACTTGTCAAAAATCAAGCTTTCTTAGTCAGGAAGAATAATCTAAAAATGGTGGAGAATAATAACATCATGAAAAAGAGAAGTGATAAGAAAGGCGGAGAAAAAATTGACTGATCTCGTTTTAGCTAGAAGCCTGTTCGGCACAACCATGGGCTTTCACATTATTTATGCCTCGCTTGGCGTCGGCATCCCGCTAATGATTTTGTTAGCTGAACTCATCTTCCAAAAAACGAAGGACCCTCACTATGCTGTCATGGCCAAACGGTGGACGAAAGCGCAGGCTGTCTTGTTAGGTGTCGCCATTCCAACAGGCACGATTGCTGGTACCCAGCTCGCTCTTCTATGGCCAGGTTTTATGGAGGTCATCGGAAAGGTCATGTCACTTCCATTTCAGATTGAAATTTATGCGTTCTTTATTGAAGCATTATTTATGTCTATTTATGTGTACGCAGCGGATCGCCTATCACCTGCTATGCGCATCATTACCGTTATTTTTGTCGTGATTGGCGCAGCCGCTTCAGCGATTCTGATCACAAACGTACATGCGTTTGAAGGAACTCCTGCTGGCTTTCAAATGGTCAATGGAGAAATTACGAATATCGAGCCCTGGAAGGCCTTTTTCAATCCAAGCTTTGTCGTAACTGCGACACATGTCGTGCTGTCTGCTTTTACAACAGGTGCTTTTGTGATTGCATCAGTGGCAGCTTTTAAAATGCTCAAAACAAGAAAGAATGAGAAACTCTATACGTTTCATCGAAAAGCCCTTTTTCTTGGACTTATTGTAGGAGGCCTCTTCTCATTTCTAACGGCCATAAATGGTCATGAGTCTGCTCAGCTTCTGTATGAATATCAGCCAGAAAAATTAGCTGGTGCTGAAGGTTTATTTGAAACACAATCACATGCGCCGCTCGCAATAGGTGGTTTTACAGATGCCGATTCAAAGGAAATTAAAGGAGCAATTGAAATCCCTTGGGCGCTTAGTTTTCTGGCAGGAAATAGCTTTGATACGGTGGTCAAAGGCTTAAATGATTTCCCTCGTGATGAGTGGCCGCCTTTATTTATTCACACGTTATTTAATGGCATGGTCATTATTGGCTCAGTCCTCATTTTGTTTGCGGTGTTAGCACTGCTTTACCGTAAAATTTTAAAACGCGATCATTATCCGAAGTGGCTCCTTTTTCTTTACTTATTCGGCGGGCCCCTTAGTCTTTTGGCCATTGAGTTCGGCTGGATCTTTGCATGTACAGGCCGTCAGCCATGGGTTATTTATCGAATGCTCAAAACCTCAGAGGTCGTCACATCATCAGGCTCAATTGGCACACTCTTTATCCTTTTTGCCATTGTCTATCTCATCTTAGGCATAGCAACTGTGATTGTGCTAACGTACTACTTTAGAAAACATTCGATTGAAAAAGACCTACGGTTAACAGAATCTTAAAAAGGAGCGATCAAGATGCAAATGGATGTGACAACTGATGCACTCATTGCAATCACCATCTTATGGGGGTTCGTTTTTATCTATGCAGTGATGGCATCAATGGATTTCGGCGCAGGATTTTGGTCCATGATTTATATGAATAAAGAACAAACAAAGGCCGCTAATATCGCAAATAAGTACCTTTCTCCAACATGGGAAGTAACTAACGTATTCATTGTGGCAATTGTTGTTGCGTTGTTTAGCATGTTTCCAGGTGCGACCTTTGTCCTTGGTACTGTTTTATTAATACCCGGTAGCATCATATTATTGCTTCTTGCACTGCGAAGCGGATTTCTCGTGTTTTCTCATTCTCTTCCTAAAAAATACAGAAAAGCAGTGACTTATATTTCAGGGATTAGCGGCTTTATCATTCCATCGATCCTGATCATGGTTCTTCCGATTACACATGGTGGATTTATCTTTGAGGAGAACAACAACTACTCATTAGATCTTGGACTGGTCTTTACAAGTGCAAATGTCTATTCTTTTGTCGGCTTTGCCATTTTTAGCACACTTTTTCTTTCGTCATTGCTTTTAGCTGATTTCTCGAATGTGGCTGATGAAGATGAAGCTTACAGCATTTATAGAAGAGGAGCGCTCATTACGGGTCCGCTTTCACTCATGATGGCCTTTTTCATCATGCTGACATTAAGAAGCGAGGCAAATTGGCTGTTCACAAAAATGATGCAGAACATCCCTATTCTTCTTGTATCACTCCTGATGTTTTTGCTAGCAGGGCTGGCTCTATTTTTACCAAATAGCCGGTTTAAGCATCGGAAAGGCCGGCCGCGTTTAGCTGTCATTGCGATTACGGTTCAATATTTTTTAGCAAGCTATGTGTACGGACGTGCCCATTTGCCTTATATGGCCTATCCAGATATTACAATCATGTCTGGATTTACAGACCCTGTGACATTTAGAGCATTATTTATCACGTATATTGTAGGTTTTATCATCTTATTCCCTGGGTTCTATTTCTTCTGGAAATTGTTTATGAAGGATAAGCGCTATATTCGCCAGGAAGATTAACGTGAATGGATGAGGTTCATTTCGGTTACATTATAGAAGAAAGACATACTCAAAAGGAGGTCATCTGTATGAGTCAAAAAATCCTTTGTGAAGTCAATAACTGTTCCTATTGGAATGCTGGAAACCGCTGTGGGGCAGATGCAATCTATGTCGTCAGCCACACAGGAAATACGGCTAAAAAAAGTGAAGAAACGGATTGTAAAACGTTTAAACCACAAGATCTTTAAGTCTCATTTAAGGAGGCGCTTCGCATTGAAACACGATCGGCTGCTTCAAACGTTTTTTGACGAAATTCATGACGCGGACGAAGCCGCATTTTATCAGGCTGCTCACTCCTTTTTAAACCTTTGGGATTATGAATATGGCCATGCAGCAGACATGCCCAGTGAAATGGATCACTATATTGGACAGCTTGCTTATGACAGCAAACTGGTAGAAGAGTAAGAAAGAGCGGATCACCGCTCTTTCTTTTTTGTTGAGACAGGAAGGAAAAACTTTCTCTCACTATATATAGATTTTATTGGATGTGCAAAAGGTGAATACCTCATTTTCACATCACAAAATCATGTTTTGTAAAGACGTCAATTTTATCTGAAAAGGAACGAAGCGCTTGATAATCCACTTCTACGCCCATTCCGGGGGAACGAGGTACCTCTATAAAACCATTTTCAACCTTGATTTCAGGAAAAATGATATCCTGCTCCCAATATTTTGACGAAGCTGAAATATCACCTGGAATTGTAAATTGCGGAAGCGAAGCAAGTGCCACGTTCTGCGCGCGGGAAATACCTGTTTCAATCATTCCACCGCACCATAACGGAATTTGATGCTCCTTACTGAATGTATGGATTTTAAGGGCTTCTGTCAGCCCTCCAACTCGTGAAGGCTTCACATTAATAATTTGACAGCTACCAAGCTCTACCGCTTTTCTAGCATCATCTAAGGAACAAATACTTTCATCCAAACATATCGGTGTTTTTAAATGCTTTTGCAAATGGCGATGATCGACAATATCATCTGCAGCTAATGGCTGTTCAATCATTAATAAACGAATGTCATCGAGCTGCTTGAGCTTGCTAATATCCTTTAACTCATAAGCAGAGTTTGCATCCGCCATTAGCGGGAGGTGAGGGAAAGACTCTCTAATTTTTTTAAGGAGTCCAATATCCTGCCCCGGCTTAATTTTCACCTTCACCCGCTGATAACCTTGGTCCACAAATTGCTGTATTTGCTTCAGCATGTCATCAACGGGTCCTAACCCCGCCACAACACCAGAAGGTATTCTATCCTTGGTGCCGCCTAATACATCTCGTAACGACTTATTCTCACGCTTCGCATAAATATCCCAAACAGCCGCTTCAATTCCCGCTTTCGCCATCTTATTGCCTTTAAATTGGTACAGGCTGTCTGGTATTTCTGAAGGGTGTGTAAAGGTGCGTGTCAGCACATTTGGTATAAAAAAAGCTCTCAGCATATGGTAACAAGTCTCAATGGTTTCTTCTGTATACCAAGGAGAAGAAAAGGCTGACACCTCTCCCCATCCAGTCAATCCCGTTTGATCTTTTACCTCGACAATAATAAACTCACGCTCTGAGATGGTCCCAAGACTTGTGGTAAATGGCTGCTTGAGCTTCATCGTGACATGATATAAAATCACTCGTTCAATTTGAATCATCTAAAAACCCCTTTGACTTGAGTCTGTGCCTCTGCAATTTATTTGACGCATTTCTTGGCAGCTCATCCACAAAGTGAAAAGCGGCAGGCCATTTATATTTTGCTAGATGCGACTCACATAAAGCATAGAGCTCGTTCTCCGGTATTTTATGGTCTGTGACAAGAAAGGCAGCTGGTACCTCTCCCCATCTATCATCATACATACCCGTCACTCCGGCTTCCTTTACATGCGGATGTGTTAACAGGATCGCTTCAATTTCAGCAGGATAAATATTCTCACCGCCAGAAATAATTAAATCTGAACGGCGGTCAAGCACAAATAAAAATCCTTCCTCATCCACATAGCCGATATCACCCGTTTTCAGCCAGCCTTGATCAAAAGCAGCCACGGTCGCCTCTTCACGGTAAAGGTACCCTTTCATGACATTTGCCCCTTTCACCATAATTTCGCCATGCTCAAAAGGACGACAAATGCGTGTACCATCTTGAATTTTCAGCTCACATCCAAAAAGGGGTTTTCCCGCTGATCCAAGCTTCTCTACACTAAATTCAGGCGCAAGGGTCACAATTTGTGAACAGGTTTCTGTCATGCCGTAGGATTGAAACACAGGGAAACCTTTCTCTTTGCTTTCTTGAAGCATCGCAAAAGGCGCAGGTCCTCCGCCTAATAAAAGACAGCGCAAAGAAGACGGACATTCTTCCAGCCTGCTTAATAAACGGGATAACATCGTTTGAACAACAGATATCATCGTCACACGATGGTGTTCAATCGAACCCTTTACTTCATCGACATCAAACTTCTGATGAAGTACGACAGTCATCCCATAAATCACCGACTTAAATAAAGCGGATAACCCGCTAATATGAAAAAGAGGCAGTGCAATAAGCCAGCGGTCATCCTCTCTGAGGCCCACATTGAGTGCAGAGGAAACAGCACTATGAAAATGATTGCCAAACGTTTGCTCGACCCCTTTTGGTTGTCCTGTTGTGCCAGATGTATACATGATCGTTGCTGTTTCATTCAAATCAAATTCGCTTTCGATTTTCTTTACATTGTCGTGACCTGCTTCAGGTAAAGTCTCCATTGTATAAATGGGTAGATCACCCTTATGATCACTTGCATAAACCGGTTCAGTAAATAAGGCGGCTGCTTTTGCATCTTCAAGTTGATAGCGCCTTTCAGCTTTTGTTAACTTATTGTTCAATAGCACGATTTTGAATCCTAATGAAAAACAAGCATGAACAAGCATCACCATTTGAGGATGGTTGTTCATCAGAATCCCGACCGTTTCCCCTTTTTTTAATAATGTTTGTGCAAGTCTATTTGAAAGCTCATTGACTTCATCAGCTAAATTGCGAAATGTCCACTTTTTATCCTGATAAATGAGCGCGACTCTTTCTGGTGTTAAATAAGCACGGTGCAGCAGCCAATTCGGTTGCTTCATCACGACACCTCCTTTTCGTAAAAGAAAACAGCTTAGTCTGATGCACTAAGCTGTTTTTCATCTCTATGATTGAATCAAGGGAAACGCGGGAACTGACCGAAGTCCGGCTTGCGTTTTTCCTTAAAGGAATCGCGTCCTTCTTTTGCTTCATCTGTTGTGTAATAAAGAAGTGTCGCATCTCCTGCAAATTGTTGAATTCCAGCTAATCCATCCGTATCTGCATTAAATGCAGCCTTCAAGAATCGTAAAGCAGTCGGGCTCTTTTCTAGCATCTCCTCGCACCACTTCACTGTTTCCTCTTCAAGCTGCTCTAATGGTACAACAGTATTTACAAGTCCCATATCAAGCGCTTCTTGTGCATTGTATTGACGGCATAAGTACCAGATTTCTCTCGCTTTCTTATGACCAACAATACGTGCAAGGTAGCCTGAACCATAACCAGCATCAAAGCTGCCTACTTTTGGACCAGTTTGTCCAAAAATCGCATTATCTGCTGCAATTGTCAGGTCACAGACAATATGAAGAACGTGCCCCCCGCCGATTGCATAACCAGCAACCATCGCAACAACAGGTTTTGGAATGACACGAATCAAACGTTGTAAGTCGAGTACATTTAGACGCGGAATTTGATCGTCTCCTACATAACCGCCATGACCGCGTACTTTTTGATCTCCACCAGAACAGAATGCTTTGCCGCCAGCACCTGCAAGTACGATCACACCAACATTTGAATTATCACGAGCACGTGAAAATGCATCAATCAATTCACTCACAGTCTTTGGTGTAAACGCGTTATGTACATGTGGACGATTAATCGTGATCTTTGCAATCCCATTGTACGTTTCATATAAAATTTCGTCATATTGACGCTCAGTTTGCCATTCAATAGCCATCAATAGTTCCTCCTCTAACCTTGGGTAATAAACTCACTAACTATTTTACCAAAAAAATGTGGTTGTTCCACATGAACTGTATGCCCAGCCTGCTCAGCTAATATAAATTGACTGCCTTCAAGCTCCTGCTGCATACATGTGGCGATATTGCAGAACTTTTCATCAAGCGCTCCACAAATCAACAAAACAGGTAAATTCATATGCTTTAAAGCCTTCCAAACAGAGGGCTGCGAACCTGTTCCTATGCCTTCTAAACTGCGAGCCAGTCCAAGTGGATTGGCTTTTAGCCTTTCCTCTCGTAGTTGAGCCTGCGTGTCAGCTGATAAAGTTTTCTGCGAAGCAAACAGTGGAATACTCTCCCAAAAATCCACAAACTTCACTAAACCTTCATGTCTCATTTTCTGAGCCAGCTGATGATCATGTTTGAGTCTTGCCATCCGCTCTTTAAACGTGCGAAGCCCTGGAGAGGTACTCTCTAGAATCAACTTGTTGACTCGCTCTGAATAACGAGAGGCAAATGATAAAGCAATACGTCCTCCCATAGAATATCCAAGAATATTCACTTTGTGAAGCTTTAATTGGTTTAAAATCTCTGCAAGATCTGCTAGCTGATGCGACATCGCATATCTTCTTATACTTTCTGGTGAGTCCGTGCGGCCATGTCCAAGCAGGCTGACTTGAATCAATCTTGTATTTCCCATATAAGCATTCAAGAATGTCCAAGAAGCCGCGCTTCCAGTGAAGCCGTGTAAGCATAGCGTGGCATTCTCACCTGATGGATTCTGATCCACCACCTCGTACGCCACACCATCACGCATCCGTATTATGAAAGAAGACATTCTTTTTTCACTTCTTCCAATATGTCATCCATCATTTGACGATGCTTGCTTGCACGAGAATGCCGATCTGTATCAATTTCAATTAAATGAAGTCCAGGCTCTTCTATATGCGCCTTGTAGACATCATGTAATTCTTGTTTCGTTGACGGTTTCGCATAGGTTCCCCCATACAACTTCGAAGCATACTCAAAATTCAGTCCAGTCGGTGTACCAAAGAGTTTTTCATAATACGGTTCCTCAGACGCCTGCGGAAGGAAAGAAAAGATGCCTCCTCCATCATTGTTTAACAACACAACCGTCAGTGGAATGTCCATCAACTTCGCTGCAAGGAGACCATTCATATCATGGTAAAATGATAAATCTCCAATCACTAAGGTGACCGGCTGTTTCAAAGCTGCATACGTGCCAAGTGCTGTAGACACAACACCATCAATACCATTTGCTCCTCGATTCGCCATCATTCGAAAAGGCTTCGATTGCGCTTCAAAAAATGTATCCACATCACGAATCGGCATACTATTCCCGATAAACAGGACACTCTCCTTCGGCAAAAGATGCTGAAGCTGACGGTACACATTCCCCTCAAATGACAGATCCTCATCAGAATAATGGGAAGCATGCGTTCTGAATGATGAATTAGCATGCTGCCAGCGCTTTAGAAAACTTGTATCCTCACGTTGATCCGCTCTATTGACTACTTCATCTACAAAAGCTGCCACATCACTTTCAATGACATATGAAGCACTCAGCCCAGGATCTCGAAAACCTCCAGCAGCATCAACAACAATCTGATTCACTTCCGCATGTTTTTCCAGCCACTTGAATAAAGGCTTAGACACAGGCATCGGTCCAAAACGAATAACCATATCCGGCAATAGGTGCTGCTGCAATACTTCATCTTTCAATAAAGAATCATACGCATCAATAATAAGATCTGCATGCTCATGACCATTTCGCAAATGAGAAAGCGGGTCCGCTAAAATCGGTATATGCAAGGCTTTTGAAAGACGTATTACTGCCTCTTTCTCTTCCTCCGTATGAAGCTCGCCACACACAATCAGTCCCTTTTTGGAACGGTTCATGACCGTCACAATTTCAGATATCGCATCATCATTTGGGAAAGCCTGTCCTGTAGCTAATACTTTTTTCCGGTCTGTTTCTTCTCGCTCGAAAGGATCAATAGACAAATCAGGAAGCAATGGTTCTCTCAGAGGGACATTGATTTGTACAGGTCCCTTCGGCTCTTGCATCGACATATGATTTGCTCTTGCCGCAGCCGTCTGAACATAGCGTAACATCGTCTGACTTTCTTCTGGCAACGCTAAGTCTGTGAACCATTTAACAAACTTACCGAATAAGAATTGCTGATCAATCGCTTGAGGTGCCCCAACTTCCCTCAATTCGTGCGGTCGATCAGCAGTTAAAACAATAAGTGGGACACGGGAATAATGTGCCTCTACAATGGCTGGGTAAAAGTTAGCTGCTGCTGTACCTGACGTACAAATAAGCAGCACTGGAGTTTGACTTGCTTTTGCAAGACCAAGCGCATAAAAAGCAGCAGACCGTTCATCCACTAATACATGGACATTGATGTCTTGGTGGGCTAGAGCCAGCATTGCAAGCGGGGTCGAACGAGAACCTGGACAGACAACTGCCTCTTGTACGCCACCTTGGACAAATTCATCTATTAATCTGCCAATATATATTGTCATGATTTGATTATTCAATAGGACGACCTCCAAGAGCAGATAGCATTGGTCTTAATTTCACTTGCGTTTCCTCGTACTCCTGCTTTGCAAGGGAATCCTCTACAATGCCGCAGCCAGCGAACAAACGAACATGGTCTTCCTCAATAAGACCTGACCGAATGGCAACAGCAAATTCTCCATTATCCTGAGAGTCAATCCACCCTACCGGCGCTGCGTACCAGCCACGTTTCAACGGTTCGATTTCACGAATGACCTCAACCGCCTTTTCCTTCGGATATCCGCCTAATGCTGGCGTCGGATGGAGCTGTTCAATTAATGAAAAAAGAGAACAGCTGCTTTTAATTTCTCCTACAATCGGTGTAAACAAATGCTGAATGTTTTTTGTTTTATAAAGACTAGGTTGATTTGGTTTATGCACGCGAAGGCAATTGGCCTCAAATGCTTGCTCAATCATATTGACAACAATTTGATGTTCAATCAAATTCTTCTCATCATGCAGCAATTCCTTGCCTAATGCTCGATCTTCCTCTTCATCTTTTCCACGAACAATCGAACCTGCTAAACAAGATGAAAAGACCTCTCCGCCGCTTTTTTTCACTAAGCGTTCCGGCGTAGCTCCGACAAATGCTTGTCTCCCCTGCTCAACCGCAAATACATAACTCGTTGTTTGATGCTTTAATAATTCTGATAACAGTGGAGCGAGTTCAATTTGATTTTTATAGTGAAGCAAGACTTCTCTTGCTAAAACAACCTTTTCATATTCGTTTGCACGAATGTGGTCTGTCGCTTCTTGGATCGCCTTCATCCATTCCTTCACATCTCGTTCTTCCATATGAACAAGTTCAGCTTGTCCACCATGTCTGAGCGGTAATGTTTCGTAATGAGAGGCTTTTTGTTCTAATTCTTGAATGAGCTGATGAACATTACCGTCCACCTGCTTCCATTCATTGATCGTAAGAAACGTGCCTTCTTTCGAGACAGTGAGCATCATCGATGGCACAAAAAAATGAGCCTCGCCAAAAGCTTCCCAGTGACGCGCCTTCTCTTCATACGGATCAAATGAGAATCCTCCAAATAAAAGCGGACCAACAGCCGCTTGCCTTAACTCCTTCTCATCATGAAAATGGAACATGTGCTGCTTCAGCTGTTCCCATTCTTGATGAACTGTATTAAATCGTTCCTTGCCTTGCTCAGATGATTTAATAACGGCCGCTCTGCCAAGTCCAGAAAATATCATTTGGCTTTCTGGATCAGACCAAAAAAACCGCTCGCCTAAAAAATCCGCTTCGCCGCTTTGGAAAAAGGCAAGAGGATCCAGATCGTCAACTCTTCTGGAGTAGCTTATCAAAACAGCATGGTTGACGTTATTCGCTTCTTCTAATGTCGCAAGCGCTTCCTGCCGGAAAGTACTTTGCACTGTTGTCACCATGATACATTCCTCCAAAATCCATGAAATAACATAAAAAAATAAAACCATAATGAAAAAATACATGAACATTCGAGTATGTCGAATGACCTGCTTTTCTATTATAAACCTTAACAGATGAACTTAGTAAAGAAAACAGCTTTTAAAACCTCGAATCCTTATTATATCACGCTTTCTAGATTTTTTCGCTCTGCTTCTTGAAACGAGAGCATCTATAAGAAAAATGGAAAGTCTTGTTCTAAGATCAAGCTTTCTCTCGATATGGCAACGATTAGCAAACATCTTTTTCAGGTTTCATCGCATCAATATATTGACACCTTTTTGAACTTTGCTAAACTGGAATTTGGACGTGTACGTATTTTTTTATTTAAAGGAGTATATTTTATGCAGCATCAATCGATATCAGATCAGCTTTCACCGATTAAGCCTGATAAGAACTGGCGGATTTGGTGGAATTTACTACGACCGCATACATTAACAGCAGCATTTATTCCCGTTACTTTAGGAACTGTTCTAGCACTTCCAAGTGGTCAAATACATGTTGGGCTATTTTTAGCTATGCTGTTTGCATCTATGTTTATCCAAATCGCAACGAACATGTTTAATGAGTACTTTGATTATGTTCGCGGATTGGACAATGAGAAATCTGTCGGCATCGGCGGCGCCATTGTCAGAAATGGCGTGAAGCCTAAAACCGTTCTCGGCCTTGCTTATGCACTATTTGCGCTTTCTTTACTACTAGGAGTGTATATTTGCATGATGTCTAGCTGGTGGATTGCACTGATAGGACTCATTTGTATGGCAGCAGGCTATTTCTATACAGGCGGTCCTGTTCCTATTGCATATACACCGTTTGGAGAACTTGTGTCAGGTGCTTTTATGGGACTAGGAATCATCCTGATCAGTTTCTATATTCAAACAGGCACACTAACGTCTAAAGCTGTTCTCGTCTCATTACCAATTTCTATTTTAGTTGGTGCCATCTTACTATCAAACAATATCCGCGATTTAGACGGCGACAAAGAAAATGGACGAAAAACACTTGCTATTCTTGCTGGGCGAAAGGCTGCTGTGAACATTTTACTTTCCATGTTTTTGCTCTCTTATGTACTTATTTTTGTTTATATCTTCACAGATATTGTCGGCCTTTGGAGTCTTCTTGTTTTACTCAGTGTGCCAAAAGCATATACAGCTATCAAAGAATTTAGGCAAAAAGAAAAACCAATTGAATTAATGAATGCCATGAAATCTACAGCTCAAACCAATACATTTTTCGGTTTTCTGCTGACAATCGCTTTGATCTTACAATACTATATCGCGTAACAAAGAACGCCTGCAGCCGCAGGCGTTTTTTCATGAGGAATTGCTTCAAATTGGAACTAGTCTTACAGATAAAATTGCTCATACTAACATTATGTTTGATATGAAAGGATGATCGCTTTGTTGTCTAAAGACGAATTACATCACTTGAAGCAGCGACTTCTCGGTGAAAAACACGAACTCGAAGCCAAAAGCCATGACGATGAACAAAAAGTATCATTTCCTTATGATTCGGTCGGAGATCTGTCAGCCTATGATAATCACCCAGGTGATCAAGGGACAGAGCTGTTCGAGCGCGGGAAGGATATTGCGTTAAACAGTTTGGAACATGAACATCTGTTAGACGTTAATGAAGCACTTCAAGCCATCACAGACGGCTCTTATGGCCTATGCAAGGTCTGTAAATCACCTATCCCAAAGGAACGCTTAGAAGCCTTACCTAGTGCCGTCACATGCACAGAGCATTCAAAAGAACAAACCGTTTCACAAAACCGTCCGATTGAAGAGGATTTATTAAGTCCGCCATCAGGGCAATTCGAAAATGAAGAAAGTGCAGCCTATGATGGAGAGGATGCATATCAAGACGTAGAACGCTACGGAAACTCTGATACGCCGTCTGATATGGAATTTCCTCCATTGACATACGATGATGTGTATACACAATCAGAAGATGAAGATTATGTCGAAGACTATGAAGGATTCGCAGCTGCTGATATTGAAGGCAAGGCAAGTAAAGTATATCCAAATAAAGCGCACGAAGCCTATGAAAAAGCATTAGACGAAGAAGGCATCATGACGGTATTTGGTGACTTGAAGCCGTACGAAGAAGAACCTTATACAGAAGAAAATCATTAGTCCCCTCATATTGGGGGCTTTATGTTTATATCATGTAATGATTGGGAAATCATTTTAAGAGTGAATTTGATTGGAGGAGATTCTTAATGGCTAGAAAAAGTATCATTTGGGCAGTGGTTGTCTTCTTTATTACATACGCATTATTCTCTATTGCCGGGTTCTTGTTTCCGATTGACAGAGAGTGGTATGATGCATTAAATAAACCGGAATGGACACCGAGTGGTGGAGTAATTGGTGCTGTGTGGGCTGTCTTATTTGCTCTCATCTCGCTGTCCGCAGCGATCATTTATGGAAAGTACGGATTTCAAAAAATCACTTTACCATTTTGGATTCTTTTTCTTTTAAATTATGTATTTAATCAAGCCTTTAGTTTTTTTCAATTTACACAAAAAGATCTATTTGCCGCTACGATCGACTGCCTGCTTGTAGCACTGACAGCACTTGCTCTTGTCATCGTCTCACGTAAACTAAGCAAAGTCGTTCCAATTTTACTAATTCCTTATGTCTTATGGGGCTTCTTTGCAACATACTTGTCTTATACGATCTATTCCATGAACATGTAAAAAAGACCGCTATAATGGCGGTCTTCAGATTGTAGAGAAACTCATGTTTTTCTACAATCTTTTTTATTTTCATCGTAATGATGATGGATGAGATTTAATGTGCTTCTTGAAGACGTCATGCTTCTTAAAAGCAGTTTGCTTCTTCAAATCATAATGCATCTTAAAAGCATGATGCTTCTTGCAAGCATGATGCTTTTTGAAATCATGATGCTTCTTAAAAGCATTATGCTTCTTGGAATCATGATACTCATTAAAAGCATGATACTTCTTGCAAGTATGATGCTTCTTGAAGACGTCATGCTTCTTAAAAGCAGTTTGCTTCTTCAAATCATAATGCATCTTAAAAGCATGATGCTTTTTGCAAGCATGATACTTCTTGTAAGTATGATGCTTCTAGAAGTCGTGATGCTTCTCGAAATTGTGATTGTTCTTAAAAGCATGATGCTTCTTGCAAGTATGATGCTTCTTGAAATCGTGATGCTTGTTGAAATCGTGATGCTTCTTAAAAGCATGATGCTTCTTAAAAGCACGATGCTTCTTGCAAGTATGATGCTTCTTGAAATCATAATGCTTCTTGAAAGCATTATGCATCTTGAAATCCTGATGCTTCATAAAAGCATGATGCTTCTTGCAAGTATGATGCTTCTTGAAATCATGATGCATCTTAAAAGCATGATGCTTCTTGCAAGCATGATGCTTCTTGAAATCATGATGCTTCTTAAAAGCATTATGCTTCTTGAAATCATGATACTTCTTAAAAGCATGGCGCTTTTTGCAAGCATGACGCTTTTTGTAAGCATGATGATTCTTCAAAATGATGCTTTTTGCAAGTAGAATGCTTCTTGCAAGCATTATGCTTTTTGAAATCATAATGATTCCTGAAAGCATTATGCTTTTTGCAAATGGTGCTTCTTGCAAATAATGCTTCTTGCAAGCATGATGCTTCTTGAAATCATTATGTTTCTTCAAAGCATGATGCTTCTTGAAATCATGTTGCTTCTTAAAAGCATTATGCTTCTTGAAATCGTGATGCTTCGTAAAAGCATGGTCCATCTCAAAAGCATGATGCTTTTCGCAAGCATGATGCTTCTTGAAATCATGATGCTTCTTAAAAGCATTATGCTTCTTGAACTAATGATGCTTCCTAAAATCATGGTACTTTTTGCAAGCATGATGCTTTTTGTGAGCATGATGGTTCTTGAAAATGATGCTTCTTGCTAGCATGAAAAATGAATTTCAGGTAAAACTATAACTTTCAAATTTAATAGTTTGAAATATAATTTTTATTTCATAGTTTGTTTTTTGGAGTCCCGTTGCCTCTCACAATAAGCTTTAAAGCGGAGAAAAATTTGGTTTTATCTCTAAAATTGAAGAAACATAATTTTTTGAATTGATATCAGGGCTGAAAGGAGCTGATAAGTTCAATTTTATTCTGTTATTCATTTCTAAGATGTCCTTTGGTTACTTCGTATACATATGTGAAATCATTTAAATGTTCCAGCTTGATGCTAAAATGATTTTTAATATCGTGAATACTTATTTTTATTTCTAAATACATGGAAATAATAAAGTACTCTAAACAGGAAAATAAGTATTTCTTTTAATCCTTCTTGAAGTATAATTGTTTGTTAAAAAGTTTACATTTTTAACAATTATACATCTAATCGGTGCGTTATTACAATGACATATCTTAAATATTTATTACTAACATGAGCACTCTTCACTCTTTATCATTACAACAGTCTACCTAATTAATAAAATATTTAATAATTTCATATTTTAATAAATTTATACTTTCGAAGATTAAACGAAAACTTATTTTTCTGTTCAGAATACTTCCTTATTTTAATTTCTGTATAATTAAACATGGGAATTTACGATAATAAGAATCGTTTTATAACAGATAGAACGTGTGCGTGCTGCTAGAAAATTTTAATGACTTCTTATATGATGTAACCAAAACACATTTTACGAAGAAATACAAGAAAAAATGTGACTTAGCAGTCCCACTTGTACTTGTTATTACTCCCAAAAAATTATGGCTTTTCCATTTGAAAGACAAAAACCAATTTTCCTCCACTTATGAAGCTCGGAAACCATTCGGTGAAACATTTCGAAATCATACGAGATACCTTGAAATGTTTTAAATCCCTTCAAAATTAAGTGAAATCTTGCAAATCCGTGGTAATCGTTCGGAACGTTCAAGTGCAATAAAAAAACTCAAGAGATTCCGAAATATTTCAAAGAATTTTAAATGTTTTAGGGTACTTTAACAGATACCAAGGAATTTTCAGTGCATTTCAATAATTTGTAAGAATTTCAAAATACTTTCAAGATTTCAGTGTATTATTAAAAATTCAAAGAAATTTTATGAGGGTTTCCAAAGATTAAAAATGGTTTGAAATATCCTAGGAGTTTTTTAAATAGATTTCAATAGTGATTTCGAAAGAATTTTGAAGATAAGGAGTTATTTACATTTTTCATTTTTTGTTGTTCATTTTCAACCTAAAATACTAAAAAATGTAATTTGTCCGTGAATTTGGCTTGGATGATACTATTTCGATGAATTTAAATTTGTAACGAAACAATTTTATGAAGTTTGATTTTGGTCAAATTGAAAAAATTATGTGAAATAAACGGTGCGTTGAATTTAAAAAAAATATATTTATCTTATTGTGAAATAAGCGACTCAATGCGTGTTAGGTGCGTGCTACTAGGAAAAAAATATTTTCAACGTTAATATACAAGGTAAAATCAATCAATTGTATAAACAATTCTTGTTTTTCTCGCAATATGTAGCCTTCCTCTTGTTCCAATAAAGCAGAAAATGTTACACATGCATGTTCTTTTATCAAAATTTTCAATTCATCACATTTTTCATTTCTACAAGCTTTTTTAAATAATTTATACAGCGCTGAATCTAAATCTACATCTAGAAATAATATTAAAAAATCCTATGTTAGTATAAAAAAGCGAAATTTTAATTTTCAATTTCGAAGTTCGATTTCTGGGGTTTAGTGATTTTTTCTATTATATTTTTGTCGCTGGAAAATTTTCAAACTCGAAAAAATTCTTGTCTCTGCAAACCAGAAATTAAAAAATACTGTTTCGGTGATTCGTTTCGAATTTTTGATATCAAAAAGAACTAATCAAGATAGGTGAAATTTTAAACCATAAATATTAAATAGAATTTCAGGACAATGATGAGCATTCGGATAATATGCATTGGTATTGAAAAAAAAGTATTTTTATCGTCTTGTTTTTATAATAAAACAAAAAGTGCGCATCCCATTAAAAGAATGGTTATGAAACATTTTATTGCAACTTGTGTCGTTTTCATATAAATTTAATTTGTTTATTTTCAATGTTATTTTTTACATGAAATATATAAATTCTACACTTTCTTAAAATTTCCTTTTGTTAGTTGAAGGTTCATCTCTTTGATTACAAATTTAACTATTTTGATGAAAATCCGTTTCATGTTTAGATGAAAATAAATTTTTTAAACTGACAATTAAGCTATTCCATTTCTGGTTCAAAATTAATCTTTTTCAGTTGAAAATGTATCTTTTTTAGTTAAAAGTTCAACTTTTTGGTTGAAAATTCGTCTTTCTTCGTAGAAATTTAACCTTCTTGCTTGAAAATTTATCCTTTTTGATTAAGAATGCAATTGTTTGGTAGAAATATCAACTGTTACATGCTGCATTGAGAATTAATCTTCTTTGATTAAAAAGTCGATTATTTGACTCAAAGTAAACTTTGTAAAAAAAATTTTCTTAAGGATTCACAATTATATTAAAAAATTCAACTATTTGCTTTCAAATAAAATTTTATCTTGAAAATTCTACTATTTTGTAGAAAATTCCTCTTTTTGGCTTAATAATTCATCAATTTGGTAGAAAATTAAACTATTTGGTTGAAAATTAAACTATTCTGTTGAAAAATCATATTTTTGTGTTGAAAATTTAACTTTTTTTAGATAATTTTTTAAACTTAAAAAGGAACTATTGCATTTTTTGATGAAAACTTATCTTTCGTAGTTAATAATTGAACTATTTTAGCAGAAAATTCAACTATTTTGTTGAAAATTAAACTATTCGTTAAAAAATTATCGGCTTGATACAAAAATTTTTGTTAGTTAAAAATTAATTTTTTTAATTGAAAGTGTAAGTAATAACTATTCCATTTTTGGTTAAAAAATTTTCTTTTGTAGTCGAAAACTTATTTTTTTGGTTGAAAATTTAACAACTTCGTCGAAAATGAATTTTTTGTGGAATTTTGTTTTATATAAAAATTGATCTATTCCATATTGGGTTAAATCTTTGTCCTGAATATTGAATAAGTTAAAAATTTAACTATTTGGTAGAAAATTCATGTATTTTGTTGAAAAATCAACTTTTTGGGTAGAAAACTGATCTTGTTTGTTGAAAATTCAACTCTTTGTTTCAAAATTTAGCTATTTGATAGAAAATTAATATGTAGGCGAAAAATGTTGTTAAATAAAATCTTATTGTAGCTTGTGTCCTTTTTCCAAAAATTTCATTTTTTATTTTTATAATATCTTCATGACAATAGTTTATAATAAATTTGTAAATATTTTTTGATTGCACAACTTTTGTCTTTTCATTTTTTTCGTCTCTTGTGTCGTTTTCCAAAAATTTAATTATTTTATTTTTAATCTTATTTTTTACGACTCTAAGAAAATCTACTCATCCTATATAAAAATAAATAATAACAAATTTTTAGATCCTTTTTGGGTGAAGAACTTTCATCTATTAGTTTTTTTGGTACATTGTGTCGTTTTTCAAAAAATTGCATGTTTTCATTTTCAATGGTATTTTTTACGACTAAAACAAAAACTACACGACCTATCAAAAAATTATCGATGACAAATTTAGATGAGTTTTCACTCTTTTTTGGAAGGGAAACTTTCGTCTATTCATTTTTTTCATAGCTTGTTTCGTTTGTCCAAAAATTTAATTCTTTATTTTTAATGTTGCTTTTTACGAATAAAGCAAGAACCACGCATCCTATCAAAAAATGATTTGAGACAAATTTGTAGCTCTTTTTTCGATGAACAACTTTTGTCTTATTATTTTTCTTGTAGCTTGTTTCGTTCGTCCAAAAATTGAATTTTTTAAATATTCAATGTTGCTTTTCTTCAAATAAAATAAAAACTGTGTGTCCTATACAAAAGTGGTTTATAACAAATTTGTAGATCTTTTTGTGTGCACAAGGTTTGTTGATTCATTTTTTTTTCGTATCTTGCACAGTTTCACCGCAAAATTGAATTCTTTATTTTTCATTATTTTTTTTGCAATCAAAACTTTAATTTTCGAATTTTCGTAAAAATTTAAAAAGTTTTTATGATAATCTTGTAGGGCTTTCAAAAATCAACGTTTTTCTTATACTGACATTTTTCATATCGTGCGTTGTTTGGCTTAAGATGTTCATTTTCGTTTTTTTTATTTTATTTTGAAAATGCTATAATTCTGATAACTTTTTTTTAACGAAAAAAGCTTCAAGGATGAATTGTTTAAGTTTTCGAGTACTATAAACAGCCGTACATAGAATTTTTGAGTCTTGAAAAAAATGGTCTCAAAATTTGTGAAAATGCTCTTTTTGAATTTTCATCCAAAATAGGTGGTTAACGAATTTTGAAACGTTTCAAGAGAATACAAAAAAATCTTAAGATGCATGGAAAAATTGCAAATAATTTTTCATTGTGAACAACGAATTTTAGGAAAAAATTGATTGCCTTTTTTCAGCTTTTTTTACGTTCGTTTGGGTTGATTGGTTTGTGTTGGTTGGTTGCTTTGGATGGATTGATTTGGGTTTATGGATTTGTGTTCGTTGGTTTGGGTTGGTTGGCTGGTTTTGATTAGTTTGTATTTGTTGGTTTGGGTTCGTTAATTTGAGTTGGTTCAGCCTGTTTAGTTTGCTTGGGCTCGTTTGTTCGGGTTGGTTCGTTTAGGTTGATTGGTTTGGTTTGGTTGGTCTGAGTGGTTTGATTTGGGTTGATGGATATGTGTTGGTCGTCTTGAGTTGGTTAGTTGGTTTTGATTAGTTTGTGTTTGTTGGTTTGGGTTGGTTTATTTGAGTTGGTTCATTATGTTTCGTTCGTTTGCGTTCGTTTGCTCGGGTTGGTTCGTTTGGGTTGACTGGTTTGGGTCGATTGTTTCGAGTTGATTGTTTTGGGTTGGTTGATCTGGGTGGATTGATTTGGGTTGATGGATTTGTGTTGGTTTGGGTTAGTTGGTTTGGGTTGGTTGGTTGTTTTTGATTAATTTGTGTTAGTTTGGGTTGGTATATTTGGGTTGGTTCATTATGTTTCGTTCGTTTGCGTTCGTTTGTTCGGGTTGGTTCGTTTTGGTTGATTGGTTTGGGTTGGTTGTTTCGGGTTGATTGGCTTGGGTTGGTTGGTCTGGGTGGATTGATTTGGGTTGATGGATATGTGCTGGTTGGTTTAGGTTGATTGGTTTTGATTAGTTTGTGTTTGTTGCTTTGGGTTGGTTTATTTGAGTTGGTTCATTCTGTTTGGTTCGCTTGGGCTCGTTTGTTCGGGATGGTTTATTTGGATTGATTGGTTTGGTTTCGTTGGTCTGAGTGGCTTGATTTGGGTTGGTGGATATGTGTTGGTTGGTTTGGGTTGGTTATTTGGTTTTGATTAGTTTGTGTTTGTTGGTTTGGGTTGGTTTATTTGAGTTGGTTGATTCTGTTTGGTTCTTTTGGGCTCGTTTGTTCGGGTTGGTTCGTTTGGGTTGGTTGTTTCGGGTTGATTGGTTAGGGTTGGTTGTTTCGGGTCGATTGGTTAGGGTTGGTTTGTCTGTGTAGAATGATTTGGGTTGATGGATTTGTATGAATTTGGGTGAGTTGGTTTGGGTTGGTTGGTTGGTTTAGATTAGTTTGTGTTTGTTGGTTCGGGTTGGTTTATTTAAATTGATTCATTCTGTTTAATTCGTTTAGGCTAATTTGTTCGGGTTGGTTCGTTTGGGTTGATTGGTTTGGGTTGGTTGTTTCGGGTTGATTGGTTTGAGTTGGTTGATCTGGGTGGATTGATTTGGGTTGATGGATTTGTGTTGGTTTGGGTTGGTCAGTTGGTTTTTATTAGTTTGTGCTTGTTGGTTCGGGTTGTTTCATTTGGTTTGGTTCATTCTGTTTGTTCCTTTTGGGCTCGTTTGTTCGGGTTGGTTCGTTTTGGTTGATTGGTTTGGGTTGGTTGCTTTGGGTTGATTGGTTTGGGTTGTTTGATCTGGGTAGATTGATGGATTTGTGTTGGTTTGGATTATTTGGTTTGTTTTGGTTGATTCGTTTGAGTTGTTTGTTTGGGGTAATTGGTTTGGGTTGGTTGGTCTGGTTGGATTGATTTGGGTTGATGGATTTGCGTTGGTTTGGGTTACTTGGTTTGGTTTGGTTTGGTTGGCCTGGGTGGATTGATTTGGGTTGATGGATTTGTGTTGGTTTGAGTAGGTTGGTTGGTTTTGATTAGTTTGTGTTTGTTGGTTTGGGTCAGTTTATTCATTCTGTTTGGTTCGTTTGGGCTCGTTTGTTCTGGTTGGTTCCTTTTGGTTGATTGGTGTGGATTGTTTGTTTCGCGTTGATTGGTTTGGGTTGGTTAGTCTGGGTGGATTCATTTGGGTTGATGGATATGTGCTGGTTGGTTTCGGTTGCTTGGTTTTGATTAGTTTGTGTTTGTTGCTTTGGGTTGGTTTATTTGGGTTGGTTCATTCTATTTGGTTCGTTTAGGCTCGTTTGTTCGGGTTGGTTCGTTTTGGTTGATTGGTTAGGGTTGGTTGTTTCTGGTTGATTAGTTTGGGTTGGTTGGTCCGGGTGGATTGATTTGGGTTGATGGATTTTTGTTGGTTTAGGTTAGTTGGTTTGGGTTGGATGGTTGTTTGGTTTTGATTAGTTTATGTTTGTTGATTTGGGTTGGTTTATTTGGGTCGGTTCGTTCTGTTTGGTTCATTTAGGCTTGTTTGTTCGGGTTGGTTCGTTTGGGTTGATCGGGTCCGTTACATGTACTAGGGTTTTTTTGGACTTGATACACAAAGATTAGTAGAAAATTAATAATTCGATTAGTCAAGATATAAGCTAATTCAGAAGTGGAAAGCAACTTCTTGCCTGATGCAAATAAATAAATTTACTTGTGACTGTATATAGTAATTTAAAAAAGGTTTTAAAAAATGGAAAACATTAAAAATAGAAAAGTTTAATAAAATAACACGATTATGTTACATTCTTAACTCTACTGAAATAATAAGATCATATTCTGATTTTGTAAACATGACGTAGGCTGCCTCAATTCAAGAACATTTTCTTCTAATCGTTTCAACAACCTTGAGAAAAATAAGAATTTTTTGGAATCTTTAAACTAAAATAGATCAATGGACTCAAAATTAATTATGTTTTTGATTTTCAAAATTTTTTTCGGTTTCCCTGAATAAGCATCAGCTCGAATAAGTATGAAATTGAGTGCCTAAAGAATGTTACTTTAATTGCATAAATTTTTGTCTTATGCAAAAGATACTTTGAGGTCTCTTTAAATCGAAATTGGTGAAATTTAAATAATTACTGTTAAAATTTCACTGATTGGAGTAAAGCAAAGTGACCCACTAAAGATTAGTAGAAAACTGGTAATTCGAGTAGACGAGATATTTCCTAATTCATTAATGCAAAACTAATTATTTAGTAAAATTAATTTATTTAGAACTGTATATAATAATTTTAGAAAAGTTATAGACATGGAAAATGTGAAAAATAGAAAAGTTTAATGAAACGATCAATGGACTCAAAATTATATTTACATATGTGGGCCAATACAGTTTAGTAAAAAATTACTAATTCGATTAGTAAACAATAAGAAGGCCCTAAACCGATATTGTAAACGTGACCTAGCCCATTTCCATTTTCAAAATATAGCCTTCTGATTGTTTGCATAAGGTTAAAAACATTAGGAATTTTTTAAAATAGGAATTTTGGATAATTACAATGGTTTAATGGGCTATTAATTAATTGTGCATATAAAGAGTCCTCATGCGCTAGTTTTCAACAAAATTCGTTTTTCGTTTTTCAAACGTCCTGACCAATTCGGTGAATCGAACTCATTGAATCGAATAAATATTTATTTGAAGGACCAATCAGATTTCGAAGAATCTAGGCCTTTTGAGTAAAGGAATTCATTTACTTGAATGTGCGAAATATTTATTTTAATCAAGAAAATACAAAAGAATTTATTTCTTCGAATCAAGAAAAGATATGTCTGGTTTGAGAACAAATTACTACTGTGAATTATTAATATTATTAACACGCGTGTAGAGTGATTTGCATTAATTGTATATGAAGCCACAAAAAAAGTACACTTTCAACCAAGAAAGATGACTTTTCTATCATAAGAGATACATTTTGAACAAAAAATGAAATAGTTACATTTTTGGATAAAAAAATTGATTTCAAACAAAAGAAAAGGAATTTTTATCAAATCAGTTGAATTCTCAACCAAAGGGGTGAATCTTACAAACAAAATGAATGTTTAGCAAATTAGTTTAACTTGAACAAGTTGTTTAATTTTTAACAAAAAAAAAATATTTTAAATTAAATATTTCATTTTTCAAATACAAAGATGTATTTTCCTTCAAATCGAATATTTTTCACCAAAGAAGTCAAATTTTTCAAAAAAGTACATGAATTTTCAAGCCAAAAAGAGGAATTTTCTACAAAGTAGTTTAACTTTTTACACATGTCGGCAAGGTTATGAAACAGTACTTGGGACTTGGCTAGTAGACATAGAGATGGCAGCACTTCCTAGACGCTCCATGATTGCTGGATGCTTTGTAACCCTGTTTTCAGGAAACTAAAGTATACCCTTATCACAGACTTCTTTCACCGGGTAGTAAACGGGAACTTACCGCTCACAAAATAGGTGACGTAAAGTGCCCATAACACGCATGTGTTGCATAAGAGTTTTTGAACTTTGATTTTTGCATTTTTAAGTATCCTATCTTGTGTAATGCAACAAATCCTTTAGCAGGGTTTCACGCGACCCTCACATTCTTTTGTTTCGAAAAATAAAATTTAATGTGGGTGCATGTTTAATTTTATTATTTATATTTAATATTATATATATTTAATTTAATTTTAAATTTATTGTTATCGTTAATAATGTTCTCTTTGCTTAATGGTAGAAAGTTGCGGTCTTTCTGAAATTATTAACTATCTTTTTTCCAATTGAAGTGACTTAATAAGTTTTAATGAGTTGCGATTTTATGATAATGTTAAGTTCATATCGTCCAATTCATCTTTTCAAAAAATATTAGCCACTTTATTGACAGACAACAATTCCTGCTATTGAAAAAAAATTTGAGGCAATACTTATTTGAGTACAAATAATCAGCAGCAAAAACCTTTTCCAGCTCTCCAGATATTCCTGGATGTTTATTTTCTTTATTGAAACTAATAGTAGAAGAAGTGGTAGCATCCTGTGATACTGTTATTATTATATAAAATTATTTTTCTTTAATTTAAACTCTGTTTTACGTACTGTAAAAACTAGGATTCGATTAAGGACTTAATTCGGTATTGAAACAGTTCACGCAACAAAACAATTGCACTTCAGTTTGATCCACCAATCTAATAAAATAAGGTCGATCTGTTAATTGAAATAGGCTCGAAATGAGAATCATCTGTCAACAACTAAATCAATTCAAGGAATTCGAGTAATTCATGGAATTCAAGAAATTCAAGTAATTCATGGAATTCAAGAAATTCAAGGAATTCAAGGAACCAATGGGATTCAGAAATTCATGCAATTCACTAAATTCACGCCATTCACTGGACTCAAGAAATTCAGTGAATTCGCGAAATTCAATGAATTCAGGGAATTCACGGAATTAACGGATTTCAAGAAATTCATGGAATTCAAGGAATAATGGAATTCGAGGAATTCACGAAATTCACGGAATTCATCAGATTCGCGGAATTCACGAAATCAATGGAATTCATGTCATTCAAGGAATTCACGAAATTCGCAGAATTCATGGAATTGAAGGAATTCACGAAATTTATCAAATTTACGGAATTTATGGAATTCGCGAATTTCACTGAATTCGTGGAATTGAATGAAATCGCGAAATTTATGGAATTCACGAAATTTAAGGAATTCAAGGAAATCACGGAATTTAATGACTTAACGGAATTCGAGGAATTCACGAAATTATAGGAATTCACGGAATTCACAAAGTTCAAGGAATTCAAGGAATTCGCGGAATCCGTGGAATTGAAGGAAATCACGAAATCTATGGAATTCGAAGAATTTACGGAATTTATGGAATTCATGAATTTCACGGAATTCGAGGAATTGAAGGAAATTCGAGGAATTGAAGGAAATTCGAGGAATTGAAGGAAATCACGAGATTCATGAAATTCACGGAATTCATGAAATTCACGGAATCCAAGGAATTCATGGAATATCAAGGAATTCATGGAATTCATAGAATTCAAGGAATTTACGGATTTCAAGAAATTCATGGAATTCAAGGAATAATGGAATTCGAGGAATTCACGAAATTCACGGAATTCATGAGATTCGCGGAATTCACGAAATCAATGGAATTCACGTCATTCAAGGAATTCACGAAATTCGCAGAATTCATGGAATTGAAGGAATTCACGAAATTTATAGAATTTACGGAATTTATGGAATTCGCGAATTTCACTTAATTCGTGGAATTGGATGAAATCGCGAAACTTATGGAATTCACGGAATTTAAGGAATTCAAGGAAATCACGGAATTGAAGGACTTAACGGAATTCGAGGAATTCACGAAATTCAAGGAATTCACGAAGTTCAAAGAATTCGCGGAATCCGTGGAATTGAAGGAATTCACGAAATTTATGGAATTCGAAGAATTTACGGAATTTATGGAATTCATGAATTTCACGGAATTCGAGGAATTGAAGGAAATAACATAAAATCTGCCACATATATGATATATAATATAAAAAATATATATGTATATATGATAATATTTTACATATATAGTATATACTATTTTCTCAAACTTTTATAATTCAAAATATATATATAGGCATGAATTTTACCATTTAATGTCAACATTATCATAAAATCACAACTTTGAGGATAATAAACGGTTTTCTGCATTGCAAGATATGGGAAAATTGAAACTGTACAAATGAGAATTTGAAAACGTTAAGAAGCCATGTTTTCGTAAAAAGTCTGCGTAGCGACCTCCAGATATTTTTTTTCAATCTACAAAAGATAGCTGATCATTTTCTTAAAAAAGAAAAAAGAAATTGCGATTGAAGGTTTTACCCAATCCTCTAAAAAAAGGATTTCCCCGATATCAGCAGCGCGAAATTCAAAACGCTTGATCATTGACCCATTTTTACACTCATAGTTCATAAAACCAAGGAAAAATATATTTAATTCTAATGTGTAATAAAGTAAACAAAATATATTATAATTTCACCAATTTTTTCGATTGAAAAAAGTTAATACCAAATTCGAAATTATGCGAATATTCCAAAATTATGCTATGAAAATTGATTATACGTTTCGATGCAATGAGTAATCGTGTTTATTTAACAAAGAAATTAGAACAAAATAGTGGTCTTTAATCATAAATTATTTTAATCGAATTCGGAAATATAATCAAAATAGTTTCTGGATTATTCCGTATATATAGACACCTTCCGAGTTTCAATGCGCTTCGTGGCGCCCACAAGACATCCTTTGTAAAATAGTTTCTCTGACAGTTGGGATTACGTCTACCAAAGTGGGTAACGTTTGATGGTCACGCGATGACTGCCTTTTAGTCTTTCGATAAAGAACACTTTTAGTGACGCCTCGTCGACCACGAATAAAAGGAAAAAGACAATGCCCCATCGAGAATCAGTATATCTTCTCTCAGGAAAAAAATCCCACAATGGAAAGAATCAATCATCTATTTTTAACTTACTTTTCTCAAGTATAATGAAACAACTAAACATATGCTACTAAATACAATTGCAACAACTAAATACAACTAAATAAAAAAATGGGACAATTTCTAAAAAATTATAAAGATGATTATAAAGATTCTGTGTGTAACGGAAACTTGTGAAAAATAACATGTACTTCGGTTGATAAAATTATATATTTGCAGAAAAGACTACACAAAGACGATAACAGAATTAAATTTATTATAGAAAGGGAGAATATCAATAATATGAGCTTTTTAGATGTTGCCATAACTGGGGAAGGAGAACTTGTCAACTAATATTGAATTTAAATATAAAACCTATTATCAACTCTTTGTTCGAAAGAGCAATCAAACTGGCTGATCCTATGTTCTGGGATGAGAGTATTTAAGGAAATTCAAGAACACCCTAGTTTAGAAAAGGATGTTTTCATCCCAATTTTCGAGTTTTGTTTAAATAATGCATATTTTGTGCATAATGGTAAATGTTATAGATAAATTCACGGTGTCCCAATTGGATCAACAATCTTAGCTGCAGCAGAACACATTCAGCAACTGCAATAACAGAATTGAATTGACCATAGAAAGAGAGAATAACAATAAGATTACCTTTTCAGATGTTAGTAAAAAGGACACCTATAGAAAATAGATATCCAGCAAGGCTTTTGAATAAATATATCAAAAGTAGATTTAAAAATTCACTGAAAAAATGTAACTCAAACAGATTAATACAATAGAACAACATGATATAGTTGGTTATACCTTATATTGAGCATTTAAAAAAGACCATAACTAATGTTTGTCAAAATTCCAGTATGAAAATACCATATGAAAGAACATAAAAACGATTATAAATATCATAACAGTGCATAGTCTCTTTTTGGACACTCTCACCAGAAGAATCATCATTTTGATTTTGATGGTGTTAAGGTTATGGAAACAGAAACGAATTATAAATGTAGAATTTTGAAGGAAATGTATGACATTGAAAGAAATATATTTTCAATAAATACTGGAATAAATATACCTCATATTAATAACATCTATGTAAACAAAGGATTTTTATGACAAGGAGACTAACAAGAATTAAAATAAATTTATTCAACTACTTTACATCTGACCAAACCCATAACATGAATACATAAATAAATGAAAGGTTGGATGGTCCAAACATGCATTGCAATTTTTTGTTCTCGAATTTTGATGCATATCGCCCGGAAAGTTATTCGAATCCACAAAAAAATTAACTTATTTTTTTGTTTTGAAAAAAGAATTATATTTAGAGGGATATTTACCCAAGATATGTTTTAACACGTATTTCCCATAAGTAAAGAAGACGTTTTTGTAAATTTTATACAGAATCGTCAATATTAGCTAAATCTAATTAAAACTCAACGTTTATTTTCAAAATTAGCCATATAATACGAATAAAGTATTACTTTTTATATATCATCCCCATAAGTCTGTTTTATAGGGTCTCAAAAAAAACCATAAATAAAAATATAGGATTTGCGAGTTTTTAGCACTAATTATGATTTTTTTGCGGCTTCTTTAATGCTAATTGTTCATAATACATAGAATCTTACTTTATTCTGATAATTATATTTCTACGTAAATTGATTAAACAATTTATTATTGTTCTCAACCATTTTCTCTTAGAATAGAGATAGAAGGTCGCGGTTTTTTTCACAAATTTTCCACTTTTCGTCGAATTTTCAATTAGGGTAAGATAATAGTTAATTAATTTTAACAAACATAATTATTTAAACAATTAAAATAATGCTAGAAATTACGTTTTTTTCTGAAATTTTTACGTTTTGCCCACTTTTCATTTGAAGTACGTGAGCACACAATTATTTATGAATTATTTATTAATTAAATGTTTGAAAAAATTATTATTTTTATAGCTATTTTGTTCTGTATTAATACTACATAGTTGCGGTTTTTTCTAAAAATTTTAACTTTTTGCCACTTTTCAATTAGAGTAAAGTAATAATTAATTCAAGTTAACAAAAATAATTGTTGTGACAAATTATTGTTTATTACTATCTTCATCTATATTAATGCCAGATAGTTGCGGTTTTTTTCTGAAATTTTTAACTTTCTGTCCATTTTTCACTTAGTGAGATAATAATTAATGCAAGTTAACAAAAAGAGTTGTTTAAACAATTTATTATTGTTGTTAATAATTTTCTCTTAGAATGGAGATAGAAAGTCGCCATTTTTTTTTCAATTTTCGACTTTATGTCCAATTTTCAATTAGAGTGAGGTAATGGTTAATTAATGTTGATAAAAATAATTGTTTAAACAATTTTCCTCTATTGTTAATAATAATGTATTTGAATAATGCTAGAAATTGCGGTTTGTTCTGAAATTTTTAACTGTTTGTTCACTTATCGCTTAAAGTGAGTCAGCATATAATTATTTATGAATAATTTATTATTAATTAATTAATTGTTTCAAAAAATTATTATTTGTATAGCTATCTTGTTCTATATTAATACTAGATAGTTCCGGTTTTTCTACAAATTTCAACTTTTTGCCACTTTTCAATTAGAGTAAAGTAATAATTAATTCAAGTTAACAAAAATAATTGTTTTAAAAATTTATTGTTATCATTAATAATGTTCTCTTTGCCTAATGGTAGAAAGTTGCGGTCTTTCTGAAATTATTAACTATCTTTTTTCCAATTGAAGTGACTTAATAATTAATTGAGTTTAGCAAAAATAATTGTTTAAACAAATTATTATTGTTTATAACTATCTTCATCTATATTAATGCCAGATAGTTGCGTTTTTTTCTGAAATTTTTAACTTTTTGTCCATTTTTCACTTAGTGAGATAATAATTAATGCAAGTTAACAGAAATAGTTGTTTAAAGAATTTTTTATTGTATATAACTATTTTCTCTTAAATAAGTGGTAGAAATTTGCGGTTTTTTCTGAAATGCTTCACTTTGATTTACCTCTTTGCTTATGAACAAATAATAAATAAACATTAGAGAGAGTCATATTTTGAACAATCTCATTCTTTTTTCTAAATATATTTCTTGAAATAAAACAGATAATTAAAATATTCTTTAAATTGTCTATATGGATCTGAATTAAATCCAAAATTTCCTTGAAATAGTTACTGAGAGCCTTTTTCTTTAAATTAATATTAATATGTTATATTTGTTCCTAACTTGCAATAATTATTAACTCACTAAGTAGAAAGTTGAGAAAAAAATGAAAAATTCAGAAAAAAACGCAACTTTCTACCAATTATTTAAGGAAAGATAATTATGAACAATAATAAATATTATAAACAATTATGTTTGTTAAATTTCGATAATTATTACCAAACTCTAAGTAAAGACTGGACAGAAAGTTGAATATTTCAGACAAAATCGCAACCTGCTAACATTATTCAATGATATTATTATTTAAAATAATAATAAATTGTTTAAACCATTAATTTTGTTAACCTAATTAATCATTCACCTCATTCTAATTAAAAATTAGACAAAAAGTGGAACATTTTTTAAGAAACACTGCAATTTTCTAGCATTATTCTAGGAGAAAATTATTAACAATAATAATCAATTGTTCAAACAATTTATTTACACATCTAATTGTCATTATAAAGTAATATTTCATGTATTAGAAACAATGTGCATTTTAAAAAAACGCAAAAAAATCATAATTAGCATGACAAACTCGCGAAATCCATTTTTTCACTTATGGGCTTTTTTTGGGACCCTATAAAACAGACTTATATGGGTGATATTTAAAAGTAATATTTTATTTGTATTCTGTGGCTAATCGTGAAGAAAAATCTTGACTTTCAACTCGATTTATTTAAAATTGACGATTCTAAATAAAATTCACAAAAAGGTATTTTTTATGAAATTTCGGTTGCAGATAATCGAATTTTGCTGTTATTCATGGAAAGTTACCATATATAACTGATTAAATTACCGGGAATTACCGACAATTTTCATAAATTTCCGGAAAGGTACGGAAATTTTTAAAAATGAATATTGTATAATTTATGGTAAGTTACCATATTTACCGGTAAAATGACCATAAATGACCGAGAATATTCATAAATTTCCGGAAATTTATGGAAATTTGAAAAATTAATTTTAGATCATTTATGGTAAGTTACCATATTTACCTGTAAAGTTACCATAAATAACCGAAAATTTTCATAAATGTCTGGAAATTTATGGAAATTTGTAAAAATGAATATTAAGTAATTTATGGTAAGTTACTGTATTATCCGGTAAAATTACCATAAATTGCTGAAATTTTTCATAAATTTCCGGAAATTTTCAAAAATGAATTTTGGGCCATTTATGGTATGTTACCATATTTACCGGTAAAATTACCATAAATTACCGAAAATTGTCATAAATGTCCGAAAATGTATGGAAATTTTTAAAAATGAATTTTAGATCATTTATGGTAAGTTACCATATTTACCTGTGAAGTTACCATAAATAACAGAAAATTTTCATAAATTTCCGGAAATTTATGGAAATTTTTGGAAATGAATATTAAATAATTTATGGTAAGTTACTATATTTTCCGGTAAAATTACCATAAATTACCGAACATTTTCATAAATTTCCGGAAATTTTTAAAAATGAATTTTAGATCAGTTATGGTAAGTTACTAAATTTACCGGTAAAATTACCGTAAATTACCTAAAATTGTCGTAAATGTCCAGCAATTAATGGAAATTCAAAAAAATGAATATCGGGTAATTTGTGGTAAGTTACTATATGTACCGGTAAAACTATCATAAATTACCGAAAATTATCATGAATTTCCGGAAATTTCTTAAAATGAATTTTGAGTAATTTATGGTAAGTCACCATATTTACCGTAAAAATTACCATAAATTACCAAAATTTCCATTAATTTCCACAAATTTATAGACATATTTAAATTGAATCCGGCAATTTTTTTATTGAATTTTTGATAATTTGGAATAATTTTACATAAATTTCATGTTTTCTTATTCAAAGTCTAATATGAACTGAAATCATGACTGTATTTCGAAAAATGTCTGAAATCATCCATTTGTTATGAAAAATATCGTATGCGCCTAGAGAGAGAGGCACTTTTTCTCCCCCTAGGTGCATAATATACTATTATTCCCCTATTTTCGTGAAATATCACAATATTTCCCTTTCTTTGAGAGTCCAGCGTACTTTTCTCCAAGCAGTGGTAATGAGGGGAAATGATAAGAGGGGTAGTAGGGGAAGTGAGGCAAATAAGGAGAGAGGAAGCAGCAAAAAATTGGGTGAAAATAAGGGAGGGGAATTAGGGGAAGTGAGGAGAAATGATTGGAGGAAAACAACGGAAAGTTATGAGTAATGTGGGGAGGGGGATTAGGAAAAGTAAAGAGTAATTGGGGAGGGAAAGTAGAGGAAGTGAGTGTAAGTGATGGAAAATGCTTAGAAATGTTGGTGATTAGGGAAGAAAATTAGAAGGAATGAGGACAAATTAAGGGAGGTGAAGTAGGGGAAGTGATGAGAAATGAGCCGAGAAAAATACAGGAAGTGAGGTTTAATGAGGAGATGAGAAATAGGAAAAGTGATAGGAAATTAGGAAGGGGAAGTATAGAAAGTGATTGTAAGTGAGAGGGAATGATTATAAATAAGGGTGAGTAGGGAAGAAGATATGAGGGGTAATGAGGGAAGGAAAAGTAGAAGAAGTGAGTGTAAGTGAGGAGAAATGATTATAAATGAGGTAAGTAGGAGAGAAAAATTAGGGAAAGTGATGAGAAATGAGGCGAGAAAAACTACAGGAAGTGAGGTTTAATGAATGGTCGAGAAATAGGAGAAGTGATAGGAAATTAGGGAGAGGAAGTATAGGAAGTGAGTCTACATGAGAGGAAATGCTTAGAAATGTTGGTGAATAGGTAAGTGAATCAGAAGGAATGTGGAGAATTTAAAAGAGGGGAAGTAGGGAAAGTGATGAGAAATTATTGGAGGGAACATGCGGGAATAGAGGGGTAATAAGGTGAGGAAAAGCAGGAGTAGTGATCAGAAATTAAGGAGGAGAAGTAGAGGAAGTGAGTGTAAGTGAAGATAAATGATTAGAAATGATTAGGAATGAGGTTGAGTAAGGGAGGAAAAGTAGGGAAAGTGATGAGAAATGAGGCGGGAGAAACTACGGGAAGTGAAGGGTAATAAGGGGTGAATAAGTAGAAGAAGTGATAGAAAATTAGGGAGCGGAAGTATAGGAAGTGAGTGCAAGTGAGAGGGAATGATTGGAAATGAGGGTGAGTAGGAAAGAGGATGTGAGGGGCAATGAGGGGAGGAAAAGTAGAAGAAGTGAGTGTAATTGAGGAGAAATTATTATAAATGAGCGTGAGTGGGGGAGGAAGAGTAGGGGAAGTGATGAGAAATAAGGCGACGAAAACTACAGTAAGTGAGGTGTGATGAGGGGACGAAAAAAGGAGAAGTGATAGGAAATTAGTGAGAGGAAGTATAGGAAGTGATTGTAAGTGAGAGGGAATGATTAGAAATAAGAATGAGTAGGGAAGAGGTAATGAGGGGTAAGGGGGGAAGGGAAAGTAGAAGAAGTGAGTGTAAGTGAGAAGAAATGATTATAAATAAGGTAAGTAGGGGAGAAAAATTAGGGAAAGTGATGAGAAATGAGGCGAGAAAAACTGCAGGAAGTGAGGTTTAATGAGTGCTCGAGAAATAGGAGAAGTGATAGGAAATAAGGAGAGGAAGTATAGGAAGTGAGTCTAAGTGAGAGGAAATGCTTAGGAATGTTGGTGAATAGGTAAGTGAATCAGAAGAAATGTGGAGAATTTAAAAGAGGGGAAGTAGGGAAAGTGATGAGAAATTACTGGCGGGAACCTACGGGAATAGAGGGGTAATGAGGTGAGGGAAAGCAGGAGTAGTGATCAGAAATTAAAGAGGAGAAGTAGAGGAAGTGAGTGTAAGTGAAGATAAATGATTAGAAATGATTAGGAATGAGGTTGAGTAAGGGAGGAAAAGTAGGGAAAGTGATGAGAAATGAGGCGGGAAAAACTACGGGAAGTGAAGGGTAATACGCAGTGGAGAAGTAGGAGAAGTGATCGAAAATTAGGAGAGGGGAAGTATAGAAAGTGAGTGTAAGTAAGAGGGAATGATTAGAAATGAGGGTGAATAGGGCAGAGGATGTGAGAGGTAATGAGGGGAGGGAAAGTAGAAGAAGTGAGAGTAAGTGAGGAGAAATGATTTTAAAGGAGGGTAAGTAGGGGAGGAAAAGTAGGAGAAGTGATGAGAAATGAGGCGAGAAAAGCTACAGGAAGTGAGGTGTGATGAGAGGACGAGAAATAGGAGAAGTGATAGGAAATTAGTGAGTGGAAGTATAGGAAGTGAGTCTAAGTGAGAGGAAATGCTTAGAAATGTTGCTGATTAGGAAACGGAATTGGAAGAAATGTGGTGAAATAAAGTGAGGGGAAGTAGAGGAAGTGATGAGAAATGATGGGAGGGAAACTACGGGAAGTGAGGGGTAATGAGGGGAGGGAAAGTAGAAGAAGTGCAAGTGAGGAGTAATGATTATAAATGAGAGTGAATAGGGCAGGAATAGTAGGAAAGTTGATGAGAAATGAGGGGAGAAAATCTACGTGAAGTAAGGTGTAATGACGGAACGAGAAATAGAAGAAGTGCTTGGAAATTAGGGAGGGGAAGTGAAGGTAGTAAGTGTTAGTGAGGGTAGTGAGTTTGAGTGAAGGTAGGGAGTGTTAGTGAAGGTAGTGAGTGTGACTGAAGGTAAGGAATGTGAGTGAAGGTAGTGAGTGTTAGTGAAGGCAGTGAGTGTTAGTAAAGGTAGTGAGTGTTAGTGAAGGGAAATGATTAGAAATGAGAGTGAGTAGAGAAGAGGAAGGCAGGGCTGTGAAGGGAAGTAGGGAAAAGTGAGTGTTAGCTAGGGTAGCGAGGAGAATTTGAAGTAGTGGATGAAGAAGTTGGGAAGGGGGGCGGTGAAGTATGAAGTAAGGGAAGGGATAGTAGGGGAGTGTAGGAGGAGTAGAGGAGGGAAATCATGGGAGAGGAAGGTTCTAACGACTTAATTATCTTTTTGATTAAAAAGACAGTAGCAATTAGTTTGTATACGTTTTTTTTGGACGATGATTGGACACTTGAATATTTACCTTGGAGGATTTTGCTTAAGAGGAAGACTATTCAGAAATGTAATCCAAGTGGCGAGGATAGAAAGTCAGCTTTGCGACAACCGGAATGATCGAAAAGAATGAGGAACAATGGAGACAATACATTGAAATGAGAAAGTTGGTTTGCATTGTCGGACAACCGCAGCAGAATTCTGTCTGTGAGGGATGCTCACTCGCCCTATCGTCGACTGAAAGAAAGGATTGTAAACCGCCGGATGAGACCTGCAGTCCGGAACAGAGGCCTCTTCCATCTACAATACATTCTCTTCTCATTTTTTTTTTTTTTTTCAAAAAGAGGACTTAAAGCAATTCGTCAGCGTCATACTGCTTTCACGAAAATGTATTTTTCATCTGCTTTTATTTAGACGAATATGTTCTCCACTATCCCCCTTTTTCATCCAAATTTAAGAACTTCTCGAAATTATTTGCAGCTGTTCAGAAAATTCGGTAAAAAATAAGGTGATTTTTCAGTAGTACAGGGAAATTAATTCTTTTGAATAAATTTAATTTGTAGGTACCATATTGAACTTGAACTTTCAACCAAAGGAGACGACTTTTTAAGAAAATCATTAAATTTCAAATCAAATAGTTCAAATTTTAAGAAAAAGGTATACATTTTCAACAAAATATTTCTACTTCTAACTAAATATGTAGGTATATTTTCAATCTAAACAGTTGAATTTTCAACCAAATATTTTAATTTTTCAAGCCAAAAGGACGAATTTTGTAGATGGTAGTTGAATTATCAATTGAAAAGAATGAATTTTCAACTAAAATGATGAATCTTCACAAAAAATAAATTTTCAAGATGAATTTCAACGAAAAATATAACATTAAAAAGTTGCATTTTACTTAAAAAATTAGATTTAAACCAAAAGACATGAATTTTTGAAATAAAGAGTCGAATTGTCATGAAAAGAGTTAAATTTCCTAAAAGAAAGTTATTTCAGGCGAGGAAAAAAAAACTCCAACGAAATTATTGAATTTTGCACCCAAAAATATGAATTTTCAAACAAAAAGTTAATTTGCAACTATATAGTTGCATTTTCTACGCGAAGAATAGAATTTTTAACCAAATAAGATGAATTTTCTTATAAAAAGTTGATTTTCAACAAAAAATGTAATAGTAGATATTTCAATCCGACAATATTTTTATTTCATATTAAAAACAATTGAGCTGATCCAAGAAATACGAATTTTCAAGAAAATAGTCGAATTTAATCAGAATAGAATGATTTGAAACCATGGAAATGAATTTACAACCAAGAAGATTAATTTTCTGCAAAAAAAAAAACATAAAAAAAAAGAGATGGATCTTAAACTAAAAAACTATTCTTTAACAAAGTAGTATAATTTTCAACCAAGCAGTTAAATTAGAATATTAATTTTCAGCGAAAATATAAAAATTTACAAGAAAATACGTAAATTTTCATCCACATAGTTGAATTTTAAACTCAAAACTAACACTTTTCATCCAAAAATGGAATAGTTGAATTTGCAGTTAAAAAAAATGATTTTCAACCGTAATAAAAAACAAATTTAAAAAAAATAGTGAAATGTTCAAGCAAAGATTTCAGGCAGTTCAATTTTCAATCATTATGAATAATATTTCACCATAAAAGACTAAAATTAGAACACTGAAAGTGGAATACTTTTGAATTTTTAAATTAAAGCTCAATACTTTTTATATTTAATCGCTCAATAATTCACCCGTATAAATTAGATTTTTTTTCAGTTAAAAATTTTGCAACTAAAAGCCGATAAACTGCAAAATGAACTTTTTTGATAACTTTTATCCATTTTACAGTTTGAAGATTTTAACAAACAGAAATCCACGGTATCATTTTAAATTCTATCAATTGAAGAATGAATAAAAAAATGCATAATTTATCAAAATGATATAATTTTCATCAATTTTAAGCCAGAAATAATAATTTATACATCATTCATTTCGAAATTTTTTGAAATATTTTTTTTTAAATTTCTTTAAAAAATCATGAAAAACATTTTCCAGGAAACTAATGAAAACTTTTTTATCTTGTAATTCGATTTTTCCTACAATTTTTCAAAAATCCTGGAAGACTAAAAAACTTGCCTTGATATTTTCTACAACCTTTTTTGAAAATGTTGAAAATCTTTTTAAATATTATTTCAAAATTAATTTAAAAACAAAATTTTTGGTTTTCTTAGGAATCTTGATAAAAAAACCTTATTCCTTTGAAACCTTTCAAAATGCTTAAAATGCTTCAAAATTTGTTGTTTGAACTTTATCAAAATCTACATTTTGTTTTAAATGTTTTTAAATGTTTTCAAGCTTTAAATTATATTCCAATCTTTTCAAAACTTCTAAATATATTTTAAACTACCCCGATTTTTTTCTCAAATTGATAATAGTTAAATTTTTGTTTGTCAATCAAAATTTTTATTTTTTAATCCTTTTTGAAAATAATCTTATCATTAATTTTTCAAAATGTAAAATCATTTGAAATTTTTCCACCAATCTTATCTTTTTTTGTATTTTCTGAAAAACTTTAAATATTCCTAAAAATCTTTAAAACCTTATTTCGAAATCTTCAAAAATCTAAATATAGTTTTTCATTTTTTGAAATATTTTCCAATTTGAAATTAAGTCTGGATCGTTTCAGAACTTATAAACATCTCTTAAACAAAGTCAATTTTTTTCCGAATTGATGATGTTTTAATTTTTATTTATGCATCGAAATTCAATAATTTCACTTCCATATTAAAAATTTGTCAAATGGAAAAATAAAAATTGTAGCGTTCAAAGTTTGAATTTGAAGGTCCAAAATATTAAAGATTCATGGCTTTTTATTTCAAAAAATTCAGTTTAAAATTACTTAGTTCGTAATCTTTGGTTTACAATTGTTAATTTCAAATGAAAATTGAAATATTGCTAAATATTGAAAAAATGGTCTTTTCCTGAATTACCAATTTTTAAATTGAATGGGTTAAGAATGGAATGTTTCAGATTGAAACAATAATGAAATAGGATTTGAAATTAAATAAGAGCGTTCAATTATCAATCTAATAATTTCAAATTATTTTACAATTGAGAACGGTTAATGAAATTTCAATCGGACGTTTACATATGTTTAACAACTGAGGCTTTCAAATTGATAAATCTCAATTTTTAACATTAAAACCTGCAACTTGCTTAGTTTTAAACAGATTCAGAATAGAACTGTAAAATAAATTATTGTTCAATTTTCAATAATAATCGAAATAAAAAAAATATTCATAGTGAAAATTTATATATTTTTGTGTACAAATTTGTACGTTTCTACAATGAACAAATATTATTTATAACACAATTTCAAGTACAGTTTTCCAGTATTTCAACTTTAATAAAGTTTTGTATTTTTTTCTAACGATTTGTAATTTTCTGCAATTAATTACGTAAAATTAGAAGTGCTCTTATAACGTCAAATACGCCAATTGAAAAAATGTGAAAGCCTGTACTTTTTTGTAATACCTTATAGATTTTTACAACAAAGTAAAGAATATATATTAATAAAATGTTCTACAAATTTTCACATTGGAGAAACTTGTACTTTATTGTTAATTTTTTTTTACTTTTCTACAAGAAAGTGCAAGAAAAAATTAGCTTTTTGTATTCAATTGCATTTAAAAATAAAAAAAATTCTCACAAGAAAGTACACGTGTGAACAAAAAAAACTGCAGCTATATAAATGTTCTATATTTCCAACCGAAAAGATTAATTTTCTGAAAAAAAATTTTCAAGAAAAGAGATGGATCTTAAAATAAAAAATTATTTTTAACAAAGCAGTTTGATTTTGAGCCAAGTAGTTAAATTAGAATATGATTTTCTAAAATCAGAAATCCACGGTATCATTTCCAATACTACCAATTGAAGATTGAATCAAAAACAGTATAATTTTTTTAAATTATGTTATCAATTTTTTTCCTAAAAAAATATCTTCTCCTTTCACTCCGCTGAGATTCGAACCACAGAATCAAAAGTTCTGTGGTTTGAATTCTAGCGGAGTAAAAGAGGATCTTTTTTTCAGAAAAAAAAAATAATTAAAAATGATTTCTAATTCAGAAATCCATCTAGTCTGAAAAAGACGTTAAAAATTTCCTGTTATTCTATAATGATAATACTGATTCCTTTAAAAATTTGATTTGTACTATCTAGCATAATACTGCGTATATTTTCTGGAATAAAGTTTCTTCTCTCGATCTCTCTGGTAGCTCAATGGAAAAAGCACCTGACCGGAAATCAGAATTTCTATGTTTCGAATCCCAGCGGGGTGAAAGAATATCTTTTTTCAGAAAAAAAATTAATTAAAAATGATTTTTAATTCATAACTCCATCTGGTCTGAAAAAGACGTTGAAAATTTTCTGTTATTCTCTAATGATAATACAGATTCCTCTAAAATTTCTATTTGTACCATCTAGCATAATAATGCGTATATTTTTGAAACAAAGTTTCTAATCTCGATCTCTCTCGTAACCTAATGGGAAAAGAACCTGACCGAAAATCAGAAGTTCTGTGGTTCGAATCACAGTGGAGTGAAAGGAGATTTTTTTTAGAACAAAAATTGAAAAAAAATGACTTTTAATTTATAACTTTATCTAGTCTGAAAAAGACGTTAAAAACTTTCTGTTAATCTCTGATGACAATGTAGATTCCTTTAAAAATTGGATTTCTACCATCTAGCATGACAGTGCGTATATTTTCTGAAATTGTAGTTTCTTCCCTCGATCTCTCAGGTAGCTTAATAGGATAAGCACTTGACCGGAAATAAAAAGGTTTGTGGTTCGAATTCCAGCGGAGTGAAAGGAGAAGATCTTTCTTCCAGAACAACAATTTAAAAATAATTATTTTCAAAACATAACTTTATCTAGCCTGGAAAAGATGTTAAAAATTTTCTGTTATTCTCTAATGGCAATACATATTCCTTTAAAAAATCTGATTTGTACCAGCCAGCATGATAATGCGTATATTCTTTGAAATAAAGTTTCTTCTCTCGATCTCTCTAGTAGCTTAATGAAAAAGAACCTGACCGGAAATCAGAAGTTTTGTGGTTCGAATCCCAGCGGAGTAAAAGAGGATCTTTTTTCAGAAAAAAAAATTAATTAAAAATGATTTCTAATTCAGAAATCCATCTAGGCTGAAAAAGACGTTAAAAATTTCCTGTTATTCTATAATGATAATACTGATTCCTTTAAAAATTTGAATTGTACCATATAGCATAATAATGCGTATATTTTTTGAAATAAAGTTTCTTCTCTCGATCTCTCTAGTAGCTTAATGAGAAAAGCACCTGACCGGAAATCAGAAGTTCTCTAGTTCAAATTCCAGAGGAGTGAAAGGAGAAGATTGTTTTTTAGAAAAAAAAGATTTTTAATTCATAACTCCATCTAGTCTGAAAAAGATATTGAAAATTTTTCTGTTATTTTCTAATGATAATACAGATTCCTTCAAAAATTTGTTTTGTACCACCTAGCATAATGATGCGTATATTTTTTGAAATAAGGTTTCTTCTCTCGATCTCTTTCGTACCTTAATGGGAAAAGCACCTGACCGGAAATCAGCAGATATGTGGTTTGAATCCCAGCGAATTGAAAGTTAAAAATTTTCTGTTAATCTCTAATGATAATACAGATTGAAAAGTTTATATTTATTCACAAATATTGCTAGCGACCTCCTGGCAGTGTGATGTAGTTTTTGAACGGCCCCTAAAAGTTATTTCCAATACTGGTTAAATTTGCTCTAAATTCCAGCTCGTTGGAAAACCAGGAACGAGGTAAAATGCGAACTCAACGGATTTGATCATGTGGGGGTACAAAGGGCAGAAATGGTAGAAAGGGTAGAAAGATTGTTTGTAGAATAAGGAAAGAAACCCGAGGAAACGTTCCCCATTTCAAGATCTCGAATTTCGGTGTTGGCAAGTCCTCCCGTGAGGATCGTTACTTAAAGGCCGGTATGGATCCGTACTTTTGGTCTAGCTCAGCACTATTCATTACAGCCGAATTGGCAAAAAGCAATTGGGTCGTTTACTTTGCCGTTCCCTGCACTCGAATTTCGAGTGCCCAGAAAAACGCCTGAAATTCATTCAAAATATAAGCCAGAAGTCCTCACTGTGCTCTGAAGGGATCTCTGTTGGCTAACTTATTAAAAAGTTACACTTCACGGTTTGACCGACTTTGCCTGGACTTGGCTTTACAGCGTTCGTGTTTCATGGAAAGCGTGGAGCCTAGAGATAAAAAGGATTTGCGAGAGGTATCAAAAAATTCCGGAACGTAAATGAGAATTTTAATTATAAGAAACTTCTGATTTATGAGATACTTTCCCTAATGCCTGGATCGAAGATGGAATCCTTTTTAGGGGTTCGTAGCCCCGGGCCAAAAAAATTGGTTTCGTCGGGTGTTCTAAAAAAACTCGATGTTTTTTTGATGACGCACTCCCTAAACTTGTTTTATTCGCTGAAAAAATAAATGCATCTTTTTTCTTTTGAAATGATTTTAATACGTAGGCCCTGTGGCCTTAAACAGTTTCAAAATGATTAAAATGATTGATTAATGTTAATTTTCGTGAAGGTAGTAAAGATATATAATCCGTACATTTATATTTTATTAGTAATTGGAAAAAAATGATATTGGTAAAATAAATATAATATTTTAATCTCAGTTAAGGGTTGTTTTTTATGCTTAGGGATAGTATTTCTGGTCTAATTGGGTCAAATTTTTTTCATGATTAATTACTTTAATAAATAAATTTAATTTTAATTATTTATATCATTTGTGTACAGACCTTTTAAAATTGAATGTCCAATCATCGACAACTCTAATTTGGTAATTGTGAACTTTAGATATTGCAAAATAAAGTACGAATTTCATTCATCATGATTACTTTAAAATTTGTTCCTGATTTTACATTTAATTTTATCCTCAGCTACCGTAAATTTTTTATATATTTTCAATAAATTTATATTATTACAATTCATAATATGTTTTTTGTTATTTATTTTGTTATTATTTTGTTGTTATGTATTTTCTTGCAACTTGTGCCATTTTTCGATAAATTCACTTTGCTTATGTTCAATGTTATTTTTTACGATTTGAACAAAAAATATGCATCCTAGCGTTAAGTGGTACTAAGAAAATTTGTAAATGTAATTTAGGCGAAAATTTTTGTTACATAAAATGTTATTGTAGCGTGTATCTTTTTTACAAAAAGTTTATTTTTTTAAATTCTGAATTTATATTTATAACCGAAGATTATAACAAAATTTTAGATCTTTTTTGGTTGAAAAACTTTTGTCTATTCATCTTTTTTCGTATCTTGCGTCGTTTTTCACAATTTTTTTATTGTTAATGTTATTTTTTACGATTGAAACAAAAATTACGCATCTTATCAAAAAATGATTATTAAAAAATTAGTAGTTCTTTTCTGAGTGAACAACTTTTGTCCATCAATTTTTTGCGTGGTTTGTGTCGTTTGTCCAAAAATGTAATTTATTTTATTCTTAAATCAGTTTTTTACGAATGAAACAAAAACTACGCGTACCATCAAAAAGTGATGAAAAACAAATTTGTAGATCTTTTTTGAGTGCACAGTTTTTGTTGATTCATCTTTTTTTGTATCTTGTATAGTTTGATCGCAAACTGGAATTTTTGATTTTTCATTATTTTTGTATGCGATAAAACTTTGGACTTTCGATTTTTCAAGAAAATCGAAAAAAGTCTCATGACAATATTGTAGGGTGTTTAAAAAGAAACATTTTCTTTTCGTTGAATTTTTTTATATCGTGCGTTGTTTGGCCTAAAATGTACATTTTCATTTGTTTTTTGGAATGTTGTAAATACTAGAAAAATTTTGAATTTTGAAAAATGTTCAGTATTTTTTTTGTTAACTTACAATTTTAAAAGTAATATCTTAGAATTGTCCCGAATTCTAAAGGAAGTGCTAAAAATAAACTATTTGAAATTAAAAAGTTAAAATTGTGTGTGTTTTTTTTTAATCAAACTAGATACAAATTGAACAATCTGAAATTGATACCTCAGTAATTAAACTGAGAATTCAATTAAAATTAAAGTGATTAAATTAAAAAAAATATATTCAACAATCTAAAAATATATAATTTTTAATCGATATGAATTTACTTAAAATATTAAAAATTTCAAAACATTTCTGTACCTGTAAAAATTTTATTTTATTTTTAAAGTTCCCCTTATTGAATTTCTTTTTATTTTACACGTTTTTTTCAAAATAATTCAATCAATTTTAGCAATTTGAATCAATTTTAATGTTAAATTATAATTTTTCGTATGCGATAGCATTTTGAAATTCTGGAATGTCAGAAGCTTTGAATTTGAAATATTCAGTTTAGTTTTCAATTTAAGATTCTTGAATTTTGATCGCTTAGAATTGAAAATTATATCAATGCAAAACTTTTCAATTTTCAATTATTCAATTTCAAACATTTTTAATTAAAAATAATGCAATTTTAATTCCTTTGAATTTTAGGCCTCAAATTTCTGAAAATTATAATGTGAAATTATTTAATTTTAAAGGTTTTGAAATTATCCTATAGTCGAAATTTGAATATGAAATAATCAATTTTGAGATTTTTTAATTGAAAATAAAAGTATTCAATTTGAAACGTTTTGAATTAGAAATTGTACAATTGCGACTTCTTTTTAATGAAATTGTCCCATTTTTAAACTTGTGTATGAAATGTTGCAATTTTGTGAACTTCTAATTCAAATTCTTCAATTTCAAACACTTTAATTTACAACCAAAAAATTGAATAATTTCAAATTAAATAATTTTAATTAGAAGTTATCAAAATTGCAAAATTTCATACTAAAATTAAAAAACGGGACAATTTCATCCAAAATAAGTCTAAATTGTATAATTTACAATTCAAAACGTTGCGAATTGAACACATTTATTTTGAATTAAAGAATCTCAAAATTGTGTGATTTCAAATTAAAATTTCGAAGATAGGACAATTTCAAAAGGTTCAAAATTAAATAATTTCATCATATAAGTATCAAAAATTCGATTGACTAAAATTCAAAGCAACTGCAATTACGTTATTTCTAACTTAAAACGTTTAACATTGAAAAATAAAAAAATTAAAGCTTTTGAAATTAAATAATTTCCAATTTGAAGCGATTCAAATGATCAAATTATTTAAAAAATTGAATTTTTTACAAAGGAGTTCAATTTTCAACGAAAACATTTAATAATTTGAAATTAAGACTCCTTTGTTAAAAAATTTAGTTTTTTCAGTAGAAGATTCATCTGTTTAATTGAAAATTCATCTTTGCGACACAGAATTTACCTATTTCGTTTAGAATTCGTTTTTTGGAATACTTTCTTTAACTATTAATTTTAGCAATTTAGTTGAATATTTCTTCATTTCATTTAAAAATTCATCTCATTGGTTAAAAATTCAACAGTTTGGTTTAAAAATGCAACTATTTTGTTAAAAATGTAATTATTATATTGAAAAAATACGTAGAGTAGTTCAAAATTCGATAACTTAGTAAACAACTAATTCTAAAAAGAGCTTATCACACACGGGATCGAACTGAGTTTTATTAAATCAACAGACCAAAATTATTAAATTGGAATTTTTTAAATATTTGGATTTTTTACCATAAAATCATAGTTTTGTGTGTATGTAAGAAATTTTGCATATGACACCTTTTTATTGTCACTAGGCCTACAATGTTCTACTATGTTTCGGGAATTTTTTTTAATGCAACCCTAGACATCCTGATTTAAGAATTTGTTTCCTAAAAAAATTGTCAGTTGTTTATATTTTTAATGTTACGTAATAAAAATCCAGCGATGTAAATTTGTGCTTGGCGCGCGTGCTTTTCCGTCTAGTAAGTTCACAATGATAAAGTTATTAAGAGTTTAATTACATTTGCTTGCTGGATGCATTGTTCTTTTATCTCCTCTGCATATACAATTATACACATTGTGATATCGAAGATGGAATTTGAATGGCGGGAATTGTGGCTCTTATTAGGGGCATTAGCTGGTCTTGAAGGAAAGTACATATTCTTTGACATAATGGGTCGTTGAAGGGTATTTGAAATGCACTGGCTCATCAGAATATCTAAACAATGGTCGGGGGTCCGCTCACTTGAGTATCGCGTCCTTTTGAAGCACTTCGAAAAGCAAAGAGCGCACGTCGTGCCGAGCACGATACGTCGAGTGCCTTATCCCAAGTCCACCCCTCAGCTCTCGACGTCACGATGAGATCTCTCTGGAGCTGCACACTTCCGCCTACCGTTCAAGAGACGACAAACGCTCGGCGACCATCTGCGTAATGCGTTACGTCAACATCATTCAAAAAAAATATATATTTATATATACATAGGGATTAATGCAGAGAGCTGTCATTCTTGGGTCGCTCCGTGTCCTCAAGACAGGCAAGGGTTTTACCAACGCTTTATAGTAAGGCTTGGCAAACATCTGAATTATGCGTTACGTCAACATCATTCTGAAAAAACATATATATAGACATTGATGCAAAAAGCAGTCATTCTTGGGTCGCTCCGTGTCTTTGAGACACGTGGGAGGTTTAGCAAATCGTTACCGTTACGCTTGACGACCATCTGCGTAATGCGTTACGTCAACGTCATTCTGAAAAAAATATATATAGCAATTGATGCGGAGAGCTGTCATTCTTGGGTCGCTCCGTGTTGTCAAGACATGCAAGGAAAAATGCCAACCCGTTATTGTCATTCCATCGTAATCTATGGGCCATTGCGTGATGGATGCAGAGAGCTGTCATTCTTGAGTCGCTCCGTGCCCTCAAGACATAAGAATTTTATTCTTCGATTATAAATATTTTATATTTTGAAGCCTATTGGTAAAAGACTGGACTTTTCAAAGTTTTTTTATTGGCATTCAAAATTACTTTCGTGATAAATTAATAATACTGAATAAAAACAAGAATAATGAATATTTGGCAGTAGCACCAATAAATAATTTAATTTAATAGTGATTTTAATTAACTTTTATTAGCAGGTGAGACAATTTGTCGAAATTTTATTAAATATTGAAATGAAACTGTGAATTTGATTTATTAATATTTTTTTTGTAGATATAGGTTAGGTGCTCTATTGAGTTACAATAAACGTTCTCATTTAATTTCACTTGAATATTCATAAAGTTTGATCGATTAATAATTAAAATGTAAACTTTTTTACATATCAGAAGTTAATTGTTTTTTTTTTTAATTATGATTGATAAATAATTAAAATACAAAAATCTTTATGTTATAGAAAATCATTTTTTCTTTCTTTCACTTATGGTTGAAAGTTGATCTTTTTTAGTGGAAAATTAAATTATTTATTTGAAAATTCATGTATTTCAAAAAAATTTGACTTTTTTTATAAGAAAGTAATCCTTTTGGTTGATAATTTAATAATTTGATTAAAAATTGATGTCTTTTGTTGAAAATTCGTATTTTTTGGTAAAAAATATATTTTTTGTTTTGTTCAAAATGCAACTTTTTGGTTGAAAAGTAGTCTGTTTCAGTTGAGGATTAAGGAATGCTCTGGAAAATTCGTATTTTTTGGTTAAATTTACCTGTTCTTGATTGAAAATTGAAATATGTTTTTTTTCTAATATAAAAAATCAATTAGTTAATTAATGGTTAAAAATCTATAATTTTGGTTGGAAATCCATCTGTTTTCTTGAAAAATTAACTGTTTGGTTGAAAATTAACTTTTTGGTTAAAAATTCAAGGATTTGGTAGAAATTTGGTCTTTTTGACTTAGAATTGAACAAGTTGGTAGAAAATTCACCTATTGGGTAGAAACTGCATCTTTTTTTATTTCTTACAATTGAAAATTCATTTCTTCAAAGAAAATTGAACTATTCCATTCAAGGTTAAATTTTGATCTTTTTAGATTAAAAATTAAACTATTTGGCAGAAAATTAAGGAAATTTGTTAAAATTGAACTATTTTGTTCAAAATTTATTCATTTTATTGAAAAATTGTCTTTTTTGGTAGAAAATAATTTTTGTTGGTTTAAAATGCAACTGTTTCAATGAGAATTAATCCGTTCTAGTTAAAGATTCAAGAATTTTTTCGAAAATTCTTATTTTTTGGTTAATTTAACCAGTTTTTGAATAAAAATTAAAATCTTTTTTGTTAAAAAAATATTAATCAATAGGTAATTAATTAATCGTTGCAAATTCATATTTCTAGTTGAAAATTCATCTCTCCGGTTGAAAAATCAACTGTTTGATTAAAAATTCACTTTTTTTATAAAATTCCAATATTTTGTAGATAATTGGTCTTTTTGGCCTAAAAATTGAACAAACTGGTAGAAACTTCAACTATTTGGTAGAAAATTCACCGTTTTTCATTCTTTTTTTTTTAAATTAAAAATTCATTTATTTGAATGAAAATTTAAATATTCCATTTTGCGTTCAAAATTAATCTTTTTAGTTTGAAAATTCAACTATTTTATAGAAATTTATGAAATTTGTTGAAAATTCAACTATTTGGTTAAATTTTTTTTTATTTTTCGAAAATTTCTCCTCTTTGGTATAAAATTAACCTTGTTGGTTGAAAATTCAACTATTTTGTTAAAAATTTATTTTCTGGAGAATTTTCCGTTTTTTTGTAGATAATTAATCTTTTTGGTTGATAATTTAATTATTTGATTAAAAATTAAACTTTTTTGTAGAAAGGTTCTCTTTTGGGCTTAACAATTTTACATTTTGAGTGAATTTTTTCTTTATTGATTAAAAAATCTTTCTTAATTGAAAATTCAACTCTCGTTGAAAATTCGTCTTTTTGATGAGAAAATTCATGTTTTATGATAGAATTTTCATATGTTTTGATTAAAAATGCAACTGCTTGGTTGGAAATAAATGCTTGGGAAGTTTGATCAAGCAGATGTGAAGTTGTGTGGGTGTTCAAACGGGGAAGGTTGGACGGACATTTAGGGAGGTCAGGTAGGCAGCTAAGAACGTATCGGACTTTTGAGGAGGTTAGTCAGGAATTTAGGAAGATAACGGGAATATAGGGAGGTTAGTTAGGCACTTAGCGATGCATCAGGCTTTTTGGAAGGTGGTGGACATTTAGGGAGGTTGAGCGAGCAGTTAAGAGGGTAGCTGGCACTTGGTGAGGTTGCTGAGGCAGCTGGGAATGTATCAGGCATTTAAGGAGGTAGGAGAGGCAGTTGGGAACATAACGGACATTTGGGGAGGCTGGTTAGGCATTTAGAAAGGTAGCAATAGCTTAAGAAGGTTAGGTGGGCATTTAGGGAGGCAGATCAGGCATCTAGACATGGTCTCGATTCCTAAAACAGCAGCAACGATGGTGGTGATTTTTTTTATATAATATATATGTATGTGTATATACCGCGCCTCTTCAAGCTGGCGTGGAGCACGTGTTCCCCATTAGGAAAGCATCAAAAACGTCAAGCTGCCACGATGAATTTCCTTGACGGCTCACTAATCGAATCTGATCTAGGTTGAAAGCTTCATTTTTACAGTCACGCGAAATATCACGCTTCAAAATATGAGCGAAAAATTCTCCTCTTAATGGATGCGGAGCATGAGATTGATTAGGAAGGACTACATTTCAGGATTATTCATTTTTTGTAAAGTTGGAAGTGTTATTTACGAAAATGTTAAACGTATTTGACAGGAATTGTTTCATCCACGGCAATGTTTTTTTTCTATATTTCGTCCAAATATAATTTACTGTAAATATTTTAGGAAACACTTTTCTTTATCCTAGTCTATTTCTAGCCTATCAGAGTCCATTTTTTTTCTTTTCATTTATTTTTCATTTTTCTATGTTCTATCCCAGTCCATGCCTATTCTATCCACCGCAATCATTTTGGATCCTTTTGTCCATAAAATTCTTGGCCACGTAAATATTTTTCTATATTTTGTCCATATCGATCTGGGCTTATCATCTTCAATGCTCCATTTACAATCCGAGTCTATCTCTCTTTAATCCTTGTAAATCTTTTTCTATTTTTGTCAATATAATTCTTGGCCTACCACCCTCAATCCCTTATTTTCTATCCCGGTCTATTATTTTCTATCCACCTAAATATTTTTGCATATCTTCGGCACTCAAATTCTTGGACTATCCTTTTCAATCCCTATTGTTCTCTTCAAGTCTATCACTTTTTTATCTACGTAAATCTCTTCGAATCTTTGTCCATATAATTCTTGGTGAAGCATCATCAATCCCTTATTTTCTATCCCAGCTTATAACTTTCTATACACCTGATTATTTTTCTGTCTTTTCTTTTGTACAGTTCTGAGAATATCTTTCTCAATCTCTAATTTTATTTTTCAGTCTATTTTTCGCCTATCTGCGTAAATCTTGTTTTTTTTTTTGGTCAATGTAATTCTTAATAATATTTTATATCCCAGTTTATTATTTTCTATTCACCTCAATATTTTTGTATACCTTTACCACTCATATTCTTGGACTATCCTTTTCAATCCCTATTGTTCTCTTCATGTCTATCACTTTTTCATCAACGTAAATCTGTTTAAATCCACGTCCATATAATTCTGGGCGGAGCATCCTCGAACCTCTATTTTCTATCTCAGTCTATTATTTTTTACACACGTAATTATTTTTCTGTCTTTTCTTCATAAAAATTCTAGAAATATAGTTTTCAATCTCTAATTTTATTTTCCAGTCTATCCTTCGCCTACCTGCGTAAATATTTTCCTTTCCTATCCTTTTAAATTTCTAATCTAATTTCCGAGTCTATCTCTCTTCTATCCACGTAAATCTTTTTCTATTCTTGGTATATATAATTTTTGGCTTATCATCTTCAATATCCTATATTCTATGCAAGTCTATCATTTTATATCCACCTGAACGTTTTTCTACCTCTTCATCAATATCATTACTGGCCTATCTTTTTCAGTCTCCAAGTCTATTTCCAAGTTTCTCTCACTTATACTCATGTAAATCCTTTTCTATTCTTTGTCAATATAACTCTTGACTTATAATTTTCAATCCCAATTTCTTATTTTTTTCCGTCTAATTATTTGTCTAACTCTTTCTCAATACAATTCCTAGTCTATCTTGTTCAATCCCTTGTATTCCATCCCAATTTATCTCATTTCTATCCACGTGAATATTTTTTTTTCAATATAATTCTAGGCTTGTCATCTTGAATTTCCTATTTTCTTTCCAATTCTATCTCTCTTCTATTCTCGGACTGTCCTTTTTAATCCTCATTGTTCTCTTCGATCTAACTCTCTTATATCCACGTGAATATTTTTCATATTTTTATCAATACAATTATTGGCCTATCTTCAATCCCTTAGTTCCAATCCCAGTCTATCATCTGATGTCCACATAAACATGTTTCTATATCCTTGTTAATATAGTTATTAGAATATCCTTTTTAATTCCTTATTTTCTATTCCATTCTATTGTTTTCTATCTACCTCGATATTTTTGCATGTCTTTGATATTATTATTTCTGAACCATCCTTTTCAATCCCTATTGTTCTCTTTGAGTCTATATCTCTTCTACCTACGTTCTCTTCTACCTGGTTGTTGGACTATCTTTTCCAATTCTCTATTTTCTATCCCAGTCTATAATTTGATATCTCCTTCATAATGTTTTTATCTCTTGTTAATATAATCATGGGACTATCCTTTTCAATCCTTAGTTTTATTTCCGAGTCTATCTCTCTTCTGTTCACCTAAATCTGCTTCAATATTTGTCAATATATTTTTTGACTTATCATCCTCATTCCCCTATTTTCTATCCCAGTCAATCATTTTCTACCCACCTCAATTTTTCTTATATCTTTGTCATTATAATTAGTGGATTATTCTTTTCAATCCCCATTGTTTTCTTTAAGTTAATCTCTATTTTATCTATGCAAATGTGCTGTAATCTTTGTCCATGTAATACTTGGCTCAGCATCTGCAATTCCCTATTTTTCCAATCCCTATTGATTTCTTCGAGTCTATTCCTTTTCTATCCACGTACATATTTTTCCTTTCTTTGATAATGAAGTTATTGGCTTATCATATTCAATCCCATAATATCTATCCCAGTCTGTCATTTGATATCTACATGTATATATCTCTATATCCTTGTCAATATAGTTGTTGGATTATCCTTTTCAATCCCCTATTTTTTATCACAGTCTTTAATTTGATATTTTCCTCATTATGTTTCTATCTCTTGTCAATATAATTCTGGCACTATTTTTTTTCAATTCTTAGTTTTATCTCTGAATCTATCTCTCTTCTATCCACCTGAATCTCCTGTAATCTTTTTCAATATAATTCTTCGCTCATCATCCTCAATCCTTTATTTTCCATCCCAGTCTATTATTTTCTAACCACCTCAATATTTTTGTATATCTTTGTCACTTTAATTCTTGGACTATCCTTTTCAATAGTGGATTGAAGTCCCCTATTTTCTACCCCAGTCTATAATTTTCTATACACCTAATTATTTTTCTGTCTTTTCTTCTGTACAATTTTGAGAATATAGTTTTCAATCACTACTTTTATTTTCCAGTCTATATTTTCCCTATCTGCGTAAATCTTTTTCTATTTTTCTCAGTATAATTCTTGGCTTATCACCCTAAATTTCTCATTTTCCATCTCAGTCTATTATTTTCTATCCACTTCCATATTTTCGTATATCTTTGTCACTCAAATTCTTGGACTATCCTTTCTAATTTCTATTGTTCTCTTAAGGTTAATCTATTTTTTATCCACCTGCATCTGCTTTATTCTTTGCCAATATAATTCTTAGCTTATTATCCTCAATCCCTCATTTTCTATCACAGTCTATTTTTTTTCTATGAACCTCAATATTTTTGTATATCTTTGTCACTTTAATTCTTGGACTATCCTTTAGAATCCCTATTGTTCGCTTCAAGTCTATCATTTTTTTATCTACGTAAATCTGTTTAAATCTTTGTCCATATAATTTTTGACGTAGCATCCTCCATCTCCTATTTTTTATTCCAGTCTATAATTTTATATACTCCTAATTATTTTTCTGTTTTTTCTTCTGTACACTTATAGGACTATCTTCTTTAATCTCTAGTTTTATTTTCCAGTCTATCTTTCGGCTGTCTACGTAAACCTTCCTCTATTTTTGTCAATATAATTCTTGGTTTATCATCCTCAATCCCTTATTTTCTATCCCAGTCTATTATTTTCTATCCACCTCAATATTTTTGTATATCTTGGTCATTCATATTCTTGAAGTATCCTTTTCAATCCCTATTGTTCTCTTCAAGTCTATCTGCTTTTTATGTACTTTAATCTGCTTAAATCTTTGTACATATAATTCTTAACTTAGCATCCTCAATCCCCTGTTTTATATCCCAGTCTTCTAAACACCTAATTACTTTTCTGTCTTTTCTTCTGTACAATGCTAGGAATGTATTTTTTAATCTCTCACTTTATTTTCCAGTCTATCGTTCGCCTATCTGCGTGAATCTTTTTCTATTTTTGTCAATGTAATTCTTAGCTTATCATTCTCAATCCCTTATTTTCTATCCCAGTCTATTATCTTCTATCCACCTCAATATTTTTGTATATCTTCGGCACTCAAATTCTTGAACTATCTTTTTCAATCCCTATTGTTCTCTTTAAGCCTATCTCTTTTTATCTACGTAAATCTGTGTCAATCTTTGTCCATATAATTCTTGGCGTAGCATCCTCAATCCCCCATTTTCTATCCCAGTCTATGCTTTTCTATACACCTAATTATTTTTCTGTCTTTTTTTCTGTACTTTTCTTCTCTAATTTTATTTTCCAGGTCATTTTTCGCCTATTTGCGTAAATCTTTTTCTATTTCTGTCAATATAATTCTTGGTTTATCATCCTCAATATTTTTGCATATCTCTGTCACTCAAATTCTTGTACTATTTTTTCTTATTCCTATTGCTTTCTTTGAGTCTATCCCGCTTCTATCCACGTAAATATTAGTCTTTTCTACATTAATAAACTATCCTTTTTAATCTCCTATTTTTTATCCCCGTCTATAATTACATATCTTCCTCATTATGTTTCTATCTCTTTTTAATATAATTCTGTGACTATTTTCTTCAATTCTTTGTTTTATCTCTGAGTCTATCTCTTTCCTATCCACCTAAATCTGCTTCAATCTTTGTGAATATAGTTCTTGACTTATCATCCTCAATCCCCTATATTCTAACCCAGTCTATAATTTTCTATAAACCTAATTATGTTTCTGTCTTTTCTTTTGCACAATTTTAGGAATATCTTTCTCAATCTCTAATTTTATTTTCCAGTCTATATTTCGCCGACCTGCGTAAATCTTTTTCTATTTTTGGCAATCTAATTCTTGGCTTATCATTCTCAATCCCTTATTTTCTATCCCAGTCTATTATTTTCTATCCACTTTAATATTTTTGTATATCTTTTTCACTCAAATTATTGGATTATCCTTTTCAATCCCTATCGTTATCTCCAAGTTTATCACTTTTTTATCAACGTAAATGTATTTAAATCTTTGTCCATATAATTCTTAGCGTAGCATCATCATTCCCCTATTTTCTATCCCAGTCTATAATTTTCTATACACCTAATTATTTTTCTGTCTTTTCTTCTTTACAGTTCTAAGAATATTTTTCTCAATCTTTAATTTTATTTTCCAGTCTATTTTGCGCCTATCTGCGGAAATCTTTTTTTTGTTGTTGATATAAGTCTTGGCTTATCATCCTCAATCCCCTAATTTCTATCCCAGTCTATAATTTTCTAGAAACCTAATTATTCTTCTGTCTTTTCTTCTGTAAAATTCCAGGAATATCTTTTTTAATCTCTAATTTTATTTTCCATTCTATTTTTCGCCTATCTGCGTGAATCTTTTGTTTTTTGTTAATATAATTCTTGGCTTATCATCCTCAATCTCTTATTTTCTTTCCCAGTTTATTATCTTCTATCCACTTCAGTATTTTGGTATATCTTCGTCACTCAATTTCTTGGACTATTCTTTTCAATCCCTATTGTTCTCTTCATGTCTATCAATTTTTTATCAACGTAAATCTGTTTAAATCTTTGTCCATATAATTCTTGGCGTAGTATCCTCAATCCCCTATTTTCTATCCAAGTCTATGATTTTCTATACACCTAATTATTTTTCCGTCTTTTCTTCTGCACAATTCTAGGAATATATTTTTCAATCTCTAATTTTATTTTCCAGTCTATTTTTCGCCTATCTGCGGAAATCTTTCTTTTTGTCAATATAAGTCTTGGCTTATCATTCTCAATCCCTTATTTGCTATCCCAGTCTATTATTTTCTATTCGCCTCAATATTTTAGTATATCTTTGTCATTCAAATTCTTGAACTATCCTTTTCAATCCCTATTGTTCTTTTCAAGTCTATCACTGTTTCATCAACGTAAATCTGTTTAAATCCTTGTCCATATAATTCTTGGCGTTGCATCCTCAAGTCTCTATTTTATATCCCAGTCTATCATTTTATATCTGCACAAATATGTTTCTATCTTTTTGTCAATATAGTTGTTGGACTATCCTTTTCAATATCCTACTTTTCATCCCAGTCTATAATTTCATATTTCCCTCATTATATTTCTATCTCTTTTTAATATAATTCTGTGACTATTTTCTTCAATTCTTTGTTTTATCTCTGAGTCTATCTCTTTCCTATCCACCTAAATCTGCTTCAATCTTTGTGAATATAGTTCTTGACTTATCATCCTCAATCCCCTAATTTCCATCCCAATCTATAATTTTCTATAAACCTAATTATTCTCCTGTCTTTTCTTCTGTAAAATTCCAGGAATATATTTTTTAATCTCTAATTTTATTTTCCAGTCTTTTTTTCCCCTATCTGCGTGAAGCTTTTTTTTTGTTAGTATAATTCTTGGCTTATCATCCTCAATCTATTATTTTCCATCCCAGTTTATTATCTTCTATCCACTTCAGTATTATTGTATATCTTCGTCACTCAATTTCTTGGACTATTCTTTTCAATCCCTATTGTTCTCTTCAAGTCTATCACTTTTTCACCAACGTAAATCTATTTAAATCTTTGTCCATATAATTATTGGCGTAGTATCCTCAATCCCCTATTTTCTATCCCAGTCTATTATTTTCTATACACCTAATTATTTTTCTGTCTTTTCTTTTGTATAGTTCTAGGAATATCTTTCTCAATCTCTAATTTGATTTTCCAGTTTATTGTTCGCCTATCTGCGTAAATATTTTTCTATTTTTGGCTATGTAATTCTTGGCTTATCATCCTCAATCCTTTATTTTCTATCCCAGACTATTATTTCCTACTCACCTCAATATTTTTGTATATCTTTGTCATTCAAATTCTTGGACCATCCTTTTCAATCCCTATTGTTCTCTTCAAGTGTATCTCTTTCTTATCTACGTAAATCTGTTTAAATCTTCGTCCATATAATTCTTGGCGTAGCATCCTTGATCCCCTATTTTCTATTCTAGTCTATAATTTTCTATATAACTTATTATTTTTCTGTATTTTCTTCTGTACAGATCTAGGAATATCTTTTTCAATTGCTGATTTTATTTTCCAGTCTATTTTTCGCCTATCTACGTGAATCTTTTTTTTTTAAATATAAGTCTTGGCTTATCATCCTCAATCCCTTATTTTCTATCCTAGTCTATTATTTTCTACTCACCTCAATATTTTGTGTATCTTTGCTATTCAAATTCTTGGATCATCCTTTTCAATCCCTCTTGTTCTCTTCAAGTCTATCTCTTTCTTATCTACGTAAATCTGTTTTAATCTTTGTCCATATAATTCTGGGCGTAGCATCCTCAATCCCCTATTTTCTATCCCAGTCTACAATTTTCTATACACCTAATTATTTTCTGTCGTTTCTTCATGAAAATTGTAGGAATATCCTTTTCAATCCCTAATTTTATTTTCCAGTATATCTTTCGCCTATCTGCGTGAATCTTTTTCTATTTTTGTCAATATAATTCTTGTCTTATCATTCTCAATCCCTAATTTTCTATCCCAGTGTATTATTTTCTATCCACCTCAATATTTTTGTATGCCTCTGTCACTCAAATTCTTGTAATATTTTTTCTAATCCCTATTGGTTTCTTTGATTCTATCCCGCTTCTATCCACGTAAATATTATTATTTTCTTCATTAATGAACCTATTAGCTTATCATATTTAATCCCATATTTTATATCCCAGTTCATCATTTTATACCTGCTCCTATTTGGTATCCCAGTCTATACTTTCATATCTTTCTCATAATGTTTCTATCTCCTTTTAATTATAATTCTGAGACTATTCTCTTCAATCCTTAGTTTTATATCTGAGTCCATCTCTCTTCTATCCACTTAAATCTGCTTCAATTTTTCTCCATATAATTCTTAGCGTAGCATCCTCAATCCCCTATTTTCTATCCCAGTCTATGATTTTCTATACACCTAATTATTTTTCTCTCTTTTCTTCTGCACAATTCTAGGAATATCTTTTTCAATCTATAGTTTTATTTTCCAGCCTATCTTTCGCCTATCTGCGTAAGTCTTTTTTTTTGTTAATATAATTCTTGGATTATCATTCTCAATCCCTTATTTTCGATCGCAGTCTATTATTTTCTATCCACCTCAATATTTTCGTATATATTCGGCACGCAAATTCTTGGACTATCCTCTTCAATGCCTATTGTTCTTTTCAAGTCTATCACTTTTTTATATACATAAATGTGTTTAAACCTTTGTCCATATAATTCTTGGCGTAGCATCCTTAATCCTCTATTTTCTATCTTAGTCTATGATTTTCTATACACCCAATTATTTTTCTGCCTTTCCTTCTGTACAGTTCTAGGAATATCTTTCTCAATATCTACTTTTATTTTCCAGTCTATTTTTCGCCTATCTGCGTAAATCCTTATTTTATCAATATAATTCTTGGCTTATCATCGTCAATCTATTATTTTCTATCTCAGTCTATTGTTTTTTATCTACCTCAATATTATTGTATATCTTTGTCACTCAAATTATTGGACTATCCTTTTCAAGCCCTATTGTTCTCTTCAAGTCTATCACTTTTTCATCAACGTAAATCTGCTTCAATCTTTGCACATATAATTCTTGGCGTAGCATCCTCAATCACCTATTTTCCATCCCAGTCTACAATTTTCGATACACCCAATTATTTTCTGTCTTTTCTTCATGAAAATTGTAGGAATATCCTTTTCAATCCCTAATTTTATTTTCCAGTCTATCTTTCGCCTATCTGCGTGAATCTTTTTCTATTTTTGTCAATATAATTCTTGTCTTATCATTCTCAATCCCTAATTTTCAATATTTTTGTATATCTCTGTCACTCAAATTCTTGTAATATTTGTTTATATCCCTATTGGTTTCTTTGAGTCTATCCCGCTTCTATCCACGTAAATATTATTCTTTTTTTCATTAATAAACTTATTGGCTTATCATATTTAATCCCATATTTTATATCTCAGTCTATTATTTTATACCTGCTCCTATTTTATATCCCAGTCTATCATTTTATATGTGCACAAATATGTTCATATCTCTTTGTCAATATAGTTGTTGGACTATCCTTTTCAATCTACGATTTTTTATCTCAGTCTATAATTGCATATCTTCCTCATTATGTTTCTATCTCTTTTTAATATAACTCTGAGACTGTTTTCTTCTGCACAAATATGTTTCTATCTTTTTGTCAATATAGTTGTTGGACTATCCTTTTCAATCTCCTATTTTTTATCCCAGTCTATAATTGCATATCTTTCTCATTATGTTTCGATCTCTTTTTAATATAATTCTGAGACTATTCTCTTCAATCCTTAGATTTATCTCTGAGTCTATATCTCTTCTATTCACCTAAATCTGCTTCAATCTTTGTTCATATAATTCTTAGCGTAGCATCCTCAATCCCCTATTTTCTATCCAAGTCTATGATTTTCTATACACCTAATTATTTTTCTGTCTTTTCTTCTGCACAATTCTAGGAATATCTTTTTCAATCTCTAATTTTATTTTCCAGTCTATCTTTCGCCTATCAGCGTAAATCTTTTTCTATTTTTGGCAACGTAATTCTTGGCTTATCATTCTCGATCCCTTATTTTCTATCCCAGTCTATTATTTTCTATCCACCCAAATATTTTTGTATATCTTTGTCACTCAAATTCTTGGACTATCCTTTTCAATCCCTTTTGTTCTCGTCAAGTCTATTTCTTTTTTATATACGTAAATCTGCTTAAATCTTTGTCCATATAATTCTTGACGCAGCATACTTCATCCCCTATTTTCTATGCCTGTTTATTATTTTCTATCCACCTAATTATTTTGCTATCTCTTTGCTCGAAATAATTCCTGTCTTTTCTTTTCAATCCCTAATTTTATTACCGAGTCTATCTCTCGTCTATCCACGTACATCTTTTTATATTCTTTGTCAAAATATTTCTTTGTTTCTTATTTTCAAACCCTTATTTTTGATCCCAGTCTATTATTATCTATCTAATTTATTATTTTTCTATCTATCAGCCAATGTAGTTCTTGGTCTGCCTTCTTCAATCCCTTATTTCCCACCTTAGTTTGTCTATGTATCTTTCTTCTTACTGTTCTGGCAATTTAAATCCACGCCTATCTTTCATATCCTCTCTTATCTATTCAAGCCTTTTCCTTGTTTTTTCACTTCAATCTTTCTCCATCCCATTATTCACATAATTCTACTTCTAAAAAAAGCAATTTAAATTTGTCATTAATAAGTTTTGTAAATAATAATCATTGAAAAAGATAGAAATATGTACGCTTAGATAGGCGAGTGATAGACTCGGATATAATGAGATTCATATGAATATTTTTTTGGTCCTAAAATATTTTATAAAACTAAAAACGTGTGGATTATTTTCCGAGAAGGGAAAGCAGAGAAAGGTTTAAGCTTTTCATACACTACAAGAAAAGGTGCGGCAGGATGGAATATTCTTGAAGACTTGTTCTTGACGAATGAGTCTTTTTTCATTCGTTGTCTAGATGACCCTTGGGGCATTCACTCTGGTTTTGCTCTGCTTACTCTCAGTCTTCATTCCTGAGGGCCAATTTGACTTTGAGTCGTGGTACTGAGTACTGAGGGCAATGCCACTTATTTAATTTTTAACTATGTATGACCCCATCCAAATCCAAGGTTGGTTGTCCGAATCTTGAATTATTTGGTGGCTTTTCAATTTAAAACAAGTACTTTCACAACTGCAACTTCAACTGCTTCCAGCCCTATATTCTTATGTTAGGTCAGAATTAAAAAAAAAAGTTTCTCTTCGGGGACAAAATGGTCTCAAAATAAAGGAAATAGGGTGATTTTTCACGAAATTATGGGGACAATAGGGAAATAATTTCTTCAAAAGGAAATGAATGTGTCGGTATAATAATGAATTTGATATAATTATATTCCTAAGATCTCACGTCGAAATATATTTCATTGTCAACAAAACAGTTTGATTTTCAAACAAAAAATAATCATTTTCCACCAAAAGACTTGAATTTTCAACCCAAAAAGACGAATTTTCCACACAAAAAAATGATTTTTTATCTAAAAAGTTGCGCTGACAACAAAATAGATAGACTTTCAAGCAAAAAAGACGAGCGTTCCACAAAATAGTTAATTTTTTAACCAAAAAAGATGCATTTTCAACTAAATTGTCGAATTTCCAAACAAAAAATATTAAAACTCAACGAAAAATAAATGCATTCTCGAACAAATAGTTAAATTCTCAAGCCAACAAAAAAAGTTTCTCAGAAGAGAGTTCAATTTATATACAAACCGGAAAGCTACGTTTTCAACAAAAATTTAATTTTGAGCCTAAAAAGATGAATTTTTTTACCAAAAAACAAACGCTTGACAAAAACAATGTCGAAAAACAAAATAACAAAATTTTTAAGTACTTTAATTCAACAAAAAAGACGAATTTTCAACAAAATAGTGGAATTCTCAAGCTAAAAAATGAATGTTCAAAAACAGGATTGATTTTCTACCCGAACCAAAAATAGAATAGTTAAATTCTGAGATGGAAAAATGAATTTTTAACCAAATGGTTAAATTTTCCACCAAGCAGGTGAATCTTAGAAAAGGATTTTTTAATCCAGCAGTTGAATTTTCAACAAAAAAATAACAATTTTTCACCCAGAAGATTAATATTTTACCTGAGCACAAATTTTCAACGAAATACGTTAATTTTCAACAAAATAGTGGAATTTTTAAGCCAAAAAGATATCTGCGAAACAGTTGAATTTATAATTCTAAAATATGATTTTTAAAGAAAAAATTTATTTTTCACCAAATGGTAATTTTAAAAATACATAGTTTTTATTTTTTAACCAAATAGATGGATAGCCTACCAAAATAGTTAATTTTCAACAAACAATATAAACTTTAAAAAAAATGTAATTTTCAAACAAATAGTTTAATTTTCGACCAAATTGTATGATTTTTAATTTAAAGTAATGAATATTTAACCAAATAGTAGCATGTTTAACCAAAAATATTCAAATTTTCAACAAAAGAGATGAATTTCCAACTAAAATGATGAATCTGTATTTGTTCGCGTCTCTGAGACTCGTCGATCTACCTATTGTTGAATCATTTATGACCTACTAGTAGCGATTTATAAAGTTAAAAAAAATAGTTTATTCTGTTTATATAAGAAAAACTTTTTTGATATTCAAAATACAACAATACGATGACTAGCGTATTTGTTCGCGCCCTTGAGACGCATCGATTTACCTATTGATGAACATTTTATGACCCACCAGTACCGATATATGAAGTTTCAAAGAATGACTTATTCTGTTTATATTGAAAAAATTTTTTTGATGTTCAAAATACCACAATAAAATATCTAGTGGATTTGTTCGCGTCCTTGAGACGTATCGATTTACCTATTGATGAACCTTTTATGACCCACCAGTACCGATTTATGAAGTTTGGAAAAATGGTTTATTCTGTTTATATGAGAAAAACTTTTTTGATAGTCAAAATACAACAATACGATAACTAGCGTATTTGTTCGCGTCTTTGAGACGCATCGATTGACCTATTTATGAACCTTTTATGACCCACAAGTACCGATTTATGAAGTTTTGAAAAAAGTTGATTCTGCTTATATGAAGAAAGATTTTTGATATTCAAAACACGACAATATTACATGTGGAGTATTTGTTCGCGTCCTTGAGATGCATCAATTGACCTATTGATGAAGCTTTTATGACCCATCAGTACCAATTTATCAAGTTTCAAAGAATGTTTTATTCTGTTTATATAAACATTTTTTGTTGATATCCAAAATACGACATTACTACATGTAGGGTATGTGTTTGCGTCCCTGAGACGTATTGATTGACCTATTAATGAACATTTTATGACCCACGAGTACCGACTTACGAAGTTTCAAAAAATGGTTTATTCTGTTTATATAAGAAAAACTTGTTTGATATTCAAAATACGCCAATATTACATCTACAGTGTTTGTTCGCGTCCTTGAGACGCATCGATTGACCCATTGATGAACCTTTAACGACCCACTAGTACCGATTTATGAAGTTTGAAAAAAATGGTTTATTGTGTTCATATAAAAAAAGCTTTATTGATATTCAAAATACGACAATATTACATGTAGAGTATTTGTTTGCGTCCTTGAGACGCATCAATTGACCTATTAGTGAATCTTTTATGACCGATCAGTACCGATTTGTGCAGTTTAAAGAAATATGTGTATGCTGTTTATATGAGAAAAATATTGTTCATATTATGAGTACTATAGTACTTTACTTGATATGTTTGTTTGCGTCTTCGAGATACTTCGAAGGACCTCTTGACGAACCTTCTATAACCTCTTATGAACTAGAAATACCGATTTATAAATTGAAAAATATGTTGTTTATCTTGTTGATATGAGAAAAAAAGTTTAATATTCGGAATACAACTATAATGTATATAATATATTTGTTTGCGTCTTCGAGAAGCATCGATTGCCAAAATTAAGAACTGTTCGTGATCTACCGTCACCTATCAATATCGTCTTTTATAAACATTTTCTTTCCTCGTAGAAGGAGGTTTTCCTTTAATAAAAAAAAAAAATTTCAATATTTTTCAAGCTTATGTTTTTGTCTTACCGCAAATATTATTATTTGAAAATCAGAGAGCCCATAAAAAAAAATCGATATGTTCTTCCAAAATAAATAACTTTTTGACTTACGGTGATGTTATATTCCAAAATAAAATAAAAAATATATAAACAATGTAAAATTTTTTTTAACTTTCTAAGTTGCTACGGATCCACGCGTCTCGAAGATGCGAACAATTTTTCTTAGAAATTCAAGAACGATATTCGTAGGCAATGGTAGTTCGTGGAAATTTTTTCAATGGGGCAATTGATGCGTCTCGAAGACGCGAACAAACGTGTTCTAATAGTAACAAAGCTTTTCTCATAAAAGCATAATACGAAAATTTTGTTAAAACTTCATAAATAGAAATAGAAACTCAACTATCTAGTAGAAAATTCATGTATATTTTTTTTAATTTGTCGATTTTAGTAGAAAATTAATCTTTTTTGTTAAAGATTCATCATTTCGTTTAAGGATTCAGCTATTTAGTTAAAAATTATATCTTGGTAGAAAATTCATCTTCTTGGTAGAAAATTCCACTGTTTTGTTAAAATTTTGATTATATTGTTGAAAATGCAATTATTTTGTTGAACTTATTCTTGGTTATCGAAAATTTGACAGTTTTGTTGAAAATTCGTCCTTTTGGATTTAAAAAATCATCTTTTAATTGTAGAAAAGTTATGATTCTTGATTGGAAATTTATCATTTTGTTGCAGGATTCAACTATTTTTTCAGAAACTCGTCTTTTGGTGGAAAATTCAGCTTCTTGATTGAAAATTCAGCTTTTTTTAAGAAAATTTAACTATTTTGTTAAAATTTCAAATATACTGTTGAAAATTACACTATTTTGTTAAAGTCATTCTTGTTTGTCGAAAATTCAACGATTTTGTTGAAAACTCTTCATTTTGGATTGAAAAGTTTTGTTTTATTGTAGAAAAATTGTCATTCCTAATTGGAAATTTATCATTTTGTTGCAGGATTCAACTATTTTGTTGAAAATTCGTCTTTTGGTAGAAAATTAATCTTCTTGGTTGAAAATTTATCTATTTGTTAGAAAATTCAACTATTTTGTTAAAATTTTGATTATATTTTTGAAAATGCTACTATTTTGTTGAAGTCAACCTTTTTTTTTCGAAAATTCAACGGTTTTTTTTTTAAATTCGTCCTCTAGGATTGAAAATTTTTCTTTTATTGACGAGAAGTTATAATTCTTGATTGAAGATTTATTTTTTTTTGTAGGATTCAACTATTTTATTAAAAATTGATCTATCGGTAGAAAACTAATCTTTTTTGTTAAGACTTCATTATTTTGTTTAAGGATTAAACAAGTTATTGAAAAATGCTGCTATTTGGAGAACATTTTACTATTTTTTTGAAATTTTGATTATATTGTGGAAAATTCAACTATTGGGTTAGGTTCATGCTTGTTTGTCGAAAATTCGACGGTTTTTTTTTTGTTGAAAATTCGTTCGTTCAGTCGAAAATTAATCTTCTTGGTTGAAAATTCAGCTATTTTTTTTAGAAAATTCGACTATTTTGTTAAAATTCTAATTATACTCTCGGAAATTGCACTATTTTGTTAAAGTCATTCTTGTTTCTCGAAAATTCAACGATTATGTAGAAAACTTTATCTTTTGGATTGCAAATTTATAATTTATTGCAGAAAAATTGTAATGCTTGATTGGAAATTCATTATTTTGTTAGAAAATTTAACTATTTTGTTACAATTGTAATTATATTTTTGAAAATGGAAATATTTTCTCAAAGTCATCCTTGTTTTTCTTCAAAAATTCAACTTTTTTTTTAAAATTCGTCCTTTTGGATTGAAACTTTTTCTTTTATTGACGAAAAGTTATAATTTTTGATTGAAGATTTATTATTATGTTGTAGAATTCAACCATTTTGATAAAAATTCGACTTTTGGCAGAAAAATAATCTTTTTTGTTGAAAATTCATTATTTTGTTTAAGGACTGAACAATTTTTTTTTATAATGCAGCTGTTTGGTAAAAAATTTAACTATTTTGTTGAAATTTCAATTATATTGTGGAAAATTCTACTATTGTGTTAGGGTCATGCATGTTTGTCGAAAATTTAACTTTTTTTTTTTTGAAATTTCGTCCGTTTAGTCGAAAATTAATCTTCGTGTTTGAAAATTTAGCTATTTTTCAGGAAATTAACCTATTTTGTTAAAATTTCAATTATACTGTTGAAAATTACACTATTTTGTTAAAGTCATTCTTGTTTGTCCAAAATTCAACGATTTTGTGAAAAACTCGTCCTTTTGGTTTAAAAATTTATGTTTTATTGTAGAAAAATTGTCATTCTTGGTTGAAAATTTATTTTTTCGTTACAAAATTCAACTATTTTGTTACAACTGTAATTATATTTATGAAAATGCAAATATTTTCTTAAAGTCATCCTTGTTTTTCTCCAAAAATTCAACGTTTTTTTTGTTGAAAACTCGTCATTTTGGATTGAAAATTTGTTTTATTGTAGAAAAATTGTCATTCTGATTGGAAATTTATCATTTTGTTGCAGGATTCAACCATTTTGTTCAAAATTCGTCTTTTGGTAGAAAAGTAAACTTCTTGGTTGAAAATTTATCTATTTGTTAGAAAATTCAACTATTTTGTTAAAATTTTAATTATATTTTTGAAAATGCAACTATTTTGTTAAAGTCCACCTTTTTTTTCTCGAAAATTCAACGGTTTTTTTGTTGAAAATTCGTCCTTTTGGATTGAAAATTTTTCTTTTATTGGCGAAAAGTTGTGATTCTTGATTGAAGAT